>CM052710.1:96287253-96310628 GCA_028551405.1 Uromys caudimaculatus | reverse complement strand
CTGTGGCTAGCTCATTGCTCAGTTGCTCAGCCTGGGGAAGAGAAATGGTCATGAGGCACAGGGCATACAACCAGCATTGTTCCCTATAGACCAGAGCACCTGTTTCCTCTCTCTTTCTACTCATTCTTTGTCACCTCAAGGTTCAGTTCAGAAGCCTCCTGTGTCACCTAGACTGAGCCAGAAACCTGTTCTGTTCTGTCCATGCTCCCTTGCCCAGACCCTGAGGGGCTACAGGATGGTTCCTGGCACCAATCACAGAGATGCTCAGGAAGCTTCCACTCCATAGTAGCACCAAGGACTCTTACCACCTTTCCAGATGATCCACACACTTCTGCGGTTTTTAATTTACCTGAAGATATATAGAATAATCATTTTTATCACCTCAAAACAACAAAAATAACAACAAAACCCATGGCTCTTCTTCCTCCCCTGCCATCCCCAACTTCAACCATCTACTTTGTCACCATGGAGTGGCTTATGCTGAATGTATCGGTTACTTTTCTCATTGTTGTGATAGACTACCTGACTGAAGCAACTTAAGATAGGAAGGGTTTGTTTTGGCTCACAGTTTCCAGTCTGCTCTGTGGGAAAGGCATAGTGGAGCAGCTTGGTTTGGGGTCAGCACCTGTAGCTGCTGCTTCTTACATCTTGATGGATCAGGCATCAGAGACTTTGGGCTGAATCAGAGGCAAATATCACCTTTAAGTCCTGCCTCCATTGACCCGTCCTGCTAGCTAGGCCATGTCACAAAGGTTCTATTGCTGTGCCAACCTTCTTTATTCTACATCTGGCCGATTCTTGGGATGACTCTTGATTCGGGGCTCAAGGAAACTAGGATGCCATGTCTTGATTAACATGCCGATTACAAGGATACCACTTCAATTGGAAACCATCTTTCTTTCCTCCCCATGACAGAGAAAAACAGGCAGCCACCAAGTCGCTGAAGCAAAAGGACAAGAAGCTAAAGGAGGTCCTGCTGCAGGTGGAGGATGAGCGAAAGATGGCGGAGCAGTACAAGGAACAGGTAGCTGCTGTTGGCGCCTCTTCCTCACTGTCCTGCTCTCACCAGCACTTCGACACCCCCCCCCCCCGACACTGACCTTTGCTGATGCATTGTCCTGTCCTTGGCAGGCAGAGAAAGGAAACACCAAGGTCAAGCAGCTCAAGAGGCAGCTGGAAGAGGCAGAGGAGGAGTCCCAGCGCATCAATGCCAACCGCAGGAAGCTGCAGCGGGAGCTAGATGAGGCCACTGAGAGCAATGAGGCCATGGGCCGTGAGGTGAATGCCCTCAAGAGCAAACTCAGGTGAGGAGCCAAGGTAGCTGGAAGGGCCTCACCAGTCTGGAGTGCCTGCCCTGAACTCATGCATCAGCTCCCCTGCACCCCTGTACCCAACAACACCTTTAATATCCCCCCCACCTTTGTGATTCACTGAACATTTTTATTAGTCCAGCACTGGAGCAGGTATGGAGCTGAGCGGGGCACGGCCTCTGAGAAACTCATCTCCTATCCTTTAACCCATATGTTCCACTCCCTTCTGTGTGGAGGAGGAAGATTCTCTCTTGAAGCCTATCATTCATTGCAGGATGGACAACTACCAACCCTTGCTTCTTATCCTTCTCAGGTTCTCACACTGCTGTGTCAGGTAGGGTTGGGCTGTGCTGTGCATGTCGAGTGTTTAGCAGGCCCATCCACCCAGCATTGTGACAACTACAAATGTCTTCAGAAGTTGCCAGGTGGCCCCTCATGAAGATGCCCTGCCCACACTATTGTGGGGACTTGGTTTGGTCCTCTTGCTCAGGACTACCTCCTTCTCTGTACCCTGTCACTCTGGATGCTCTGGCCTTCCATCCTTTCTTCACTCCACTGGTCTCTGTGATTTTCATATCCCATGAGATTTGCTTTCTGTCCCTTGATCTTGCTATACTCTGGGATGTGATAAGAGCCTCTAGACTCACACTGTACTGTGAGCATCCTGACAGTTGGAGCTACCTGTCTAGCTCTGTGGTGTTTGCTCCTCTCACATTCCCTTCCCCAGGGGCCCCAGGTTCTTTTCCATGGTCACCCTTCACCTGCCCCTGTGCACCTCCTCAGCAACCCGAAGCCCTCTCTTGCTTTGCTGCCTTCATTTAGCTGGTACCCAGCCCTGCCCTAACTTAACACCTTCTGCACAGCCAAGACACAAATAAGCTAGATGATATCCCTCAACTGCTGCTTCCACTCTGAGTGTGCTGATAACCACTGAAATCACCCCAATAAGTGATCTCTCATCTCCATCTCACTTCCCACTGATGCCCTCACTTCTGTTTTATCTGGAAAGCAGAAATGATCATGAAATTCACACCAGCTTTCCCCTACACCTGCCCTGACATCTGTGCTGAGCTAGTGGCAGAGCCAAGGCTTGTTAAACCTGGCCCTCATCTGCTTCATATGCCCAGCATGTGCCTGGGTGCTGCCTCACTCTCCTTCAGTTATTCCATTGAGTGAAACTCTAGCCCTACTCTTCTGCCACCCCTTTCCACACACAAGGTTTGGGTAGCATCAATCACCCTTCTTTAGGTAACCACACCATGGTCTACAATAGCCCTTATAGAGTGACCATTGCAAGACCTCTTGTTAGATACATACTTTCTCTGGGCCTCACAGGGCCCATTCATCTGACTGCCCATCTTTCTCTATCAAAAACCCACCATGCACTGGACTTCCCAGGCAAACCCACCATGCACTGGACCGCCCAGGCAAACCCACCATGCACTGGACTGCCTAGGCTCCATCTCGGCCCCTTTTTCATCTTTCTACTTCTAAAGTGATCTGTCTTGAAAGGAACTTCCCATCCCTCAAGACAACAATGTGTAGTTGGTTCTTACGTGACAGGCTAGAAACCATTGTCAATTTCTCCCATCTAGTAGAGCTGTCCAGCACTGACAGCTCAGTTTTCACAATGACCTGAAGAATGTGTTCTGGTGGGGCTTGTGCCCTCTGCCCCGAGTGAGCCGGCTGGAGGATAGTTACCTCAGCTATCTGAGGTCTCTCTTCTCTCTTAGGCGTAATGGCTTTTTGAGATTGTATTGACCATCTGTGTGATTTCTACCCCACATACTTGACCTAAGGTGGTACAGGACAAGATAAAACCAAAGCCTTTTGAGGTACCAGTATGTAGCATATTCTCTAAGGTCCACAGAAACACGAACTCACACAGTAGAGCTGTGTGAGATTGGTAAACCCCATGAACAGACAAATCAACAAGCAAGTTTTAGTGCTGCTGGCCAGGTAAATGGCTTTCTACATGCCACAAGCATTTGCCATGTTGCCTTTCACCTCCCATCTAGCTGCAACCAAAGGTAACAGAGACCACTTGGTTAAAGGGTGGATTTTTGAGCACGAGGACCCAAATTCAATCCCGTAAACAAGCTGGGCATGGTGGTACAGTTTTGCTTCCTAATGCTGGGAAGTCAGAAACGGGAATTCCTGGGACTTCTGGACAGCTAGCATTGCCCAACTAGTGAACTCTAGGCCAGTGAGACTCTGTCTGAAAAATACAAGTAGGCAGTGTTCATGGCGACGACATCTATGCACAGCACACACACATCTGCTCATGCATTCTGGTCTAACACTCATCTTTCAGACTGGTCTTTGCAGATGCCGTTATGTTTATACAACCTGGAACTTCTAAGTGTTTCTCAAGTGACTCAGGAGGACAGAAGTTTAAATGATGCCTATCCTTATTTAAAGTGCCAACTTCTCCAGGCTGGCTCTCTGGTTCATGTTGACTGAGAAGTACCTTTCATTACTCGACTGAAGCTAGTGCCCTTAACATACTTAACTAGCTCCTTCCCAAGTGTGGATGGTAACCTCTGGGGACTCTCTCTGTTTCAGAGGGCCCCCCCCACAGGAAACTTCGCAGTGAGCCACCAGGTACCTTGTGCCTCCAGCTTTACAGCTCGTGTGTCACACTGTCCCTTATATCTCTATGCCCAGCACCCCTTTCCCTGTCCCCATCCCTCTGTGTCCAGCACCCCTTCCTTTGTCCCCATCCCTCTGTGCCCAGCACCCCTTCCCTGTGTCTTCCCTTTTCCAAGTCCTTGCAAATTTCTGTGAGACACCCCCTGCCCCCAAATCTAAAGGCTTGGCTTAGTTCAGAGCTGGGAATGTAAACAGACCTCATCTCAAGTCACTGTCCTTCCCTCTGGCATTTTGTCATACATGGCTTCTAGCAAAACACTTTGATCACATCTCCATGAGATTTTAAAATACTGCATGTTGGGGTTTTTGTTGTTGTTGTTGTTGTTATTTTGGTTTGCTTTGTTGTTTTGAGACAGTGTCTCATGTAGCTCAGGTTGGCCTTGAGCTGCAAACCTTCCTGTTTCTGCCTCCCAAGTGCTGCAATAACAAGTGTGCACTGCTATACTCTTTTAAGTGATGCTGAGGATGGAACCCAGGGCTTCATGCATGGTAAACAAGCACTTTACCAATTGTGCTTTTGCTGAGACTGTTCTTACCTGCGTGCCGAGCCACTCTTACACTGTCAGGGTGCTCAGCCGAGACTGTTCTTACCTGCGTGCCGAGCCACTCTTACACTGTCAGGGTGCTCAGCCGTGTTGTAAGGTTGATCCCTTGCTGAGTACATATGGTATCTTCCTCTTTGCACACACCGCTAAAGAATGGACATGGTTTCTAACTGACTGGCCTGGGTCACAAATCCAGAATAAAATAAACCCAGGGCCACAGTGACTACAGCCCAGAAACTCATCTACTCATGATTAAGCTTGTCCTGTCTAAGGACATGAGCACTCGCTGCCACAGCACCGATGCCAGGACTTCAGACGGCTTGAACTTGGGCTCACTGCTTACTGTATTTTCAGTTGCATGAGGGTGGTAATTGGACACTACCTGTAGGAATTGTTTCTGGAGGCTTGCACGTGTCCAAGGACAGGGGAATGAACTCAGAGCACAAGGGGCCCTTGTCAAGAAGGGGCTTCTGCTTTTCTAGGATTTCAAGCACCTTTATTCCCCCATAGTGTATCCAGGCAATGATGGCTCAGTGGAGTCCCTGGTACTTCATGCTGAGCTCAGGGACATCCTTATATCCACCTGTTCTTTGTAGAATTTTAACTTTGCTCTTGCTGTCAAATACTTAAAACTAATTGAGGTCTTGAAGAGAGCATCCCCAAGGATACAAGGGGGGGCACAGAGGAGCCCCAAGTCAGCAGGAAACAAAGTCTAGAAAAACCTCGGAGTGTTTGGAAAGATCGACAATTCTCCGGGATGAGACCCTGGAGGTTTTGGAACAAACCTTTGTTAGGGACCCCTACAACTGAGAGTTAGTATCAACCTTTTGTCTTAGATTTAGAACTGCTTCTTCCAATAGTGACCCCTGAGCTGGAACAACGCCCCTATGGTCTCTTGACTTGTTTCTGAGATCAAGAGATAAACCCTTTGGGTCAACAAGTATAGACTGTTCCAAAGGCAAAAAGTATCTAGAGCCTTGATGTAGACTTAGACACTGTTTCTAGTCCCAGAACACTGCCCATTGGGTTCAGAAGCCAAAGTGTAGCCATGAGGAGAAGAGTGCTAACTGTCATCTTTCTATACCAAGTCCAGGTCCCTTCACTCGCTCAAGGGAAGAAGCCCTTCTGAAATGGCCCTCTGAAGCTGGCCCTGGTGTTTTATTTTGGGAGTGGCTATAACTTTAAGTATTTATTCCTGATTGCCACATCTTGGGAAAATCCCAAAATGTTTACACAGGAAGTTCCCCTACCTGCTGATGATAAATCTTTGGGTCTGCTTGTGCTTGTGTCTCTGGTGTATTACCTGTCTGATGTGTTCCTTTGGGCTAAAGAATAGATCAGTGGGTGGGCACACCCTCATGGCTTCTCCCTCCAGCCTCCATAGGGCCAGCCAGTTGCTTTTGTTACCCAATGTTGGTTTTCTTAACTGTACTAAAATGTGTTAGCACCTGTATTCAAATTCAGGTCAAATAGGGCTGTGCTGACCTAACAAGATCACGTGTCAGGTCACTGAAAATCCACATAACCTTCTGTAAAAAGCTAGGTGCAAGTAAACTGACCTTTCTCCCTTTCTGCCCGCTTTCCTCTCTCACCCAAGGCTGCACTCTACATATCTAGCCCTTCCTGTAAAATCAGGCGGACTTGGATAGCCAGGATGGGAGGTGTAGATGCTGAAGACAGGAGTAGTGAAGGTTCAGGGCTGCCCTGCCCACTAGAACAAAAGTGCACCTCCTATTAACAATTTTTCAGCTATTCATTTGAGCACCCACTTTGTGTTCTGCATCATGTGACCATGGTGAGGAAAATACACACTCAAGTTAGACACCATGGGGGAATCTCAGAGTAGGAAGTTCCACACCAGCAGAGAGCGCTGTGTCACCTTTCAACTAAGGCTTGTTCTCTGAGAAACTCTTCCTCTCCACTTTGAAAACCTAAAATCATGCCTTTTTTATTCCCATGGAGAGAAATTATAGATAAAACAGCAGCAGGCCTGCATATAGCCTTCCACCTGACGACACCAGGCCTATGTGCTACAGGGTACTACACCTGCATTGGCCTTTTTCTCTTCCCAACCCAAGGCAGACAGGAATCCTGTTTTAATATTTTAAAACCAATAACCCCATGCCAACTGAATAAATAGAACCACCCAGACTTTTAAGACGGGCCAGGGCTCACCCTGAGTTTGTTTGTGACTCATTCATGTTGAGTGTGTGTTTGATCTCGCCCTTGATAAAAACTTCTTCCAATCTACTGGGTTTCCTTACTAAAGACACGTATTTTCTGTTTCAAACCCATAGGAGAGGAAACGAGGCTTCGTTTGTTCCTTCCAGAAGGGCTGGGGGCCGTAGAGTTATTGAAAACACAGATGGTTCTGAAGAAGAAATGGATGCTCGGGACTCAGACTTCAATGGAACCAAAGCCAGTGAATAAATTCAGAATTGGACACCATGTCAGAGAAAACAAAACACTAAATGACAGCAGAGCCCAGCAGACTGCTTAGCATTTGTCTCCATTCATTTGTTCTCAAGTCGCAGACATCACCCTGCCCCTCACCAGGAGTCAACCACAACCCTGCACAAAGGGTGTGAATTCAAGTTTTTAAATGTGCTTTCAGAGAAAATCCAAATAAGAGATGCAGGTCAGGAGCTGCAGTCACCAGCAACTTTGTTTACATGAAATGAGGAAGTTACAAGAATGGGTGCCACAGCCCCCAACCCACTCCCAACCATTCCCTGACCTGCCTGACTTTCCAGTTTGGGAGGAAAGCCCTTTTGAAAATTCCCTTCCCTTTCCTGCCTGCCACACCTCAGACACACATAGTTCACCAAGACCAAGTGACTTTTTTAGTCTTCTGAATTAAAAAATAAACACTGCTCCCAGGGCTGAGCAGAGTGATCACACTGTCTTATTTGCACCCATGGACACTTGCACTAATAAAAGGTTGTAAGTCACGAAAATGGAGTTGGCTCTTCTGTCCAGCTGTTGTCTTGGGCAAAAGAACAGGCAGGCATTCTAATTTAATCCTCCCAGTGATCCCACATACACGAAGCCCAAATGAATTCTGTGTGTAGAATTGGGTCCTGTCTCCAAGCTGCACATCTCAAATACACAAAGTCCTAGGTACTTCTGGACCCAAGCCTTTCAAGGGCAGCACATTTAACCAATATTTTAAGTACAAAGTTTCTTTGATTTGTTTAAATTGCAGTACAGTATTTCTGCCTAACAGAGGCGGTCCAGCAGAACACCTCTGTAGAAGCCAGACATCATATTTAGGACTGCTGCTCACTACCTACAGTGCAGGCCTGATGACCTGAGTAAGTGTGATCCTTGGAACTCACATAAAGTTAGCTGTACTCTGGCCACTACATGAGTGTTGTGGCATACTCTCTCACGCACAATGTTGGACTTAAATATTTCAGATTTGTAGATCACATCTGCCTCTGTAACTCATTCATCTTCAAACAAAATGTGCAAAAAAAACTGTCAAAAACAAAAAGCAAAAACTCTCCAACACTTAGGGCATAATAGCCCCATGTCTATAATCCTTGGGTTTAGAAGGCTGAGGCAGGGCTGACCATAACTCTAAGGCTATCTCACCCTACCCCCAATTACCATTTAAGAAAATGTTCTTAGCATGAAGACCCCACAGAAGCAGGCCAGGGCCTTTAATTCTCCAACCATAGTGCTCAAGGGAGACATGCTCTGCAAAAAGTTCTAGCCACTCAAACTTTCCTAAAGCCCAATTCAACAGATTTAAAAAAAAAAAAAAAAAAAAAAGATAGGGAATACTCAAATACTGAAAAGCTAAACCTCCTGCTGAATACTGATACAGCTGGAATGACATACAAACATTTCCCCGGCATCACTGCTGAAAAGTTGACTTCAATAGAAATTTTTAAAAATCAGATTCAGTGTGCAAGGTGCTTGCTTCACAAGCATGAGGCTCTCAGTTCAGATCCACAGAACCCACGTAAAAGCTGGACATGTTGGCACACTTCTGTAACCCTACCCTGGAGGACAGAGAAAAGGAGGATTCTTGGAGCTTGTTATCCAGCCTAACCTAATGGGTGGATGCAGGCTTAATAAGAGACCCTACCTTAAAACTAAGGTGGGAAGCAGTAAGAAAGACACTGAACATAGACCTCTGTGCACACACAAACACACACATTTGCCTACACACCTACATACATCACACATTGAGGGAGACACCAGATGTTGACCTCTGATTCCCATACATGTGCACACATGTGCCTCCAAATCCACACAAACAACTACATATACCACACACAAAATACTTTTTGTCCTATTATTTTATTACTTGGTTAAACAAAAAACAAAAAACCAAACCTCACGGTCATGTGCACAGACATGGAGGACAGACACACATCTGAGCAGGCATTTCTTTTGATTTTATTTTATTTCTTATAAAAAATAAGTCCATCTTTTCCCAGGTTATTATTTCTAAGGAGAACAAATAGCCAAGCAGCTTAAAACCACCTTGTATGTCAGTAGCACATAGAAGTTCTAGGTCCGACTCTAGGCCATTTGCCCCATCAACTAGAAAATAAGTTGGTAGCTCAGTGAAGGGTGCCAAGCTCTGGCATTAGTGTGCTTTTCTCATTGTGGACCGAGGCGTGAGGCAGTGCCGCACCCCAGAGATGAGAGAGCTGGCACTGCAGAGCCTGTGCTGGGTTTTCCACATCCCGAGGGAGCATCTGGCAGGGGCTCCATCGTGGTTCAGTCACCCTGGTTGCTCGATGGTGTCTGGATGAAGCTCTGCTGGCTGCATGAAGTTCTGTTCTTAGGGATGGTGTAACAAAGGCCAGTGCAGGGCAAGTTGTCCAGGGTCCTGATGCACATACCACCCCAACATCAGGGCCGGGAATTCAGGAAAGGCAGGAGGCAGGGTTTATCTATAGAGGATAGCCTCCCACTGACCTAAGAGGCAGACAGTGTGGAAGTATCAAAGGTACATGACCTTATTTTAATACAGCCTTTTGCCTCTGTAATCTCCCAGTCCTAGATATAGTTTAGTCTTGCTGTAAAAGCACAGGAGAATGTTCCAGAAGACAGCTTCAGCTGGCAGTTGGCTGCAGAGAGCTCCTGAGCTGGGCTTCAGTCCGACTCTGAAGATTACACATACTCAAAACATCTTTGGAGGCCATTAAAACTCTAGGGAGTCAATGACATCATACCTCAGAGCTGCCTGGTTGGGGGGAAGCTCATTTCAATGACACACACAGCTAGGGACTGGGCCACATTATAGGGATGACGCCAAGTCCACCGCCAACAGCCTTAGTCAGCTTAGGCTGCACAGCACAAAGTGAATGCTGGTGATGCTGCCTCTTATTTCTCACACTACCTTGAAAATAAAACGCCTAAAAGCCGACTGACTATAAAGTAGGGGAGACAGGTGAGGACAGGTGAGGGTGCAGCTCCCACTGGTCCTAAAGCACAAGCTTGGCCACACCCTGGGTGGATGGCAGCGCTGGTGAGGAGAGTTGTGAGGCTGGCTTCCCAAACTCCAAGCGTTTTCCTGACCTTCAGACAGAGCAAATCATATTTAACGGATCAGACAGCAGTATCCCAGTGGTTAGCACAGGGCCCCCAAGGTTCTAAGACTGAATATCAAGAGCGGGAACAAGTCTCACAGGGCCTCAATTTTCTCTCCTGTGAAATGAAGAAAACAACACTGGCTATCTGGTTTCCTGATTCCCAAGGCTGCAGAAAAAGCTCCCAATCTTAGAAGACCCTACAAAGCATCTACTTCTTGATCACTTGATTTGGGTTGGGGAGCAATGCAGGGTTTTGCTACTAGGCAACATTCCCAGCTCCTTGAATTAAAAAAAAATTTTTTTTTTAGACTGAAGAGATGGCTCAACAGGTAAAGATGCTTGTTGCTTAACCTAACAATCCCAGAACCCACAGAGTAGAAGGAAAGAACTGACTTTGCAAGTTGTCCTCTGACCTTCACATGTGCACTATGGAAAACACACTTGAGTACCTATGCACATACACCCAATAAATATAATTGAAAAAATTTTATTTAAAATAAAAATTTTGACTAGGCATGGTGGTATCTATGCCTTTAATCCTAGCACACAAGGGGCAAAGACAGGCAGTACACCCCGGATTCTTCGAGTCCCCCCACCAACCACGGCTACACAGTGAGGCCTGGTCTCAAAAATAAATACATCTAAAGATCTGTGTTTAAAGGTCCAGAAGCTAAGTGTGTACCACGGATCAATCCATTTCCCTCCTGAGTTTGCCTCATGCTTGTCACATTGACATGGCCTGGGCAATGCAGGCTCCTTTCAGTGAACTCCTAGATGTAGGGGCAGCTGCAGGCTTCTGTTTTTGAGAACCTGGTCTGGCTGGACTGATTCCTGAAGGGTGTACAGATTTAAAACTAAGGCCTTGGAGGTAGCTCAGTTGGCAAAAGTACTTGCCGACTCACAGCATCAGAACCTGAGTTTGATCCCCGATACCCACGTAAAAAGCCAGACATGATGGCTCAAGCTTTTGATCTCAGCAATGAAGGGAGGCACAGGCAGGTGGATCCCTGGGGTTTAGTAGCATACCTGGTGAGTTCCATGCCAGTGTGCCTCCACATCTACAAGTACCTAGTGTACCCCAACTCACAAAATGTTCTCGGGGATTTGGACAGGGCCTCCTCACAGTGCAAATCATGTTACATACTTGCCTACCTGCCCAAATTCAGATATCATCTAATTTGGCCTCAAGCGAGGAGCTTATTCAAGGCCAGTCTGGGTTACAGAGGGAGTCTCTGTTTCATGAAAAGGAAGTAGAGGCTAAAGTTTGCTGAAAAAAATCCTTCAGCCTTAAAAGGAGAGACTATGCCAAGCTGGGGCTAGTATCTGATCTAGAGCAGCCTGGTATGTCCTGACAGAGAGTATCAAAGGTACTGACCCTTTATCACCCACACTGGTGCTGCCTGGCCTTCTGTCAACGCCATCTCTGTTTTTGGTTCCTCGCCCCGAGGCTGGCCCACTTGTCCGGCTTGGAGACTGATCGTACATGAAGTTCCTGCATGATGCTAGTTTGGATTCCAGGACCTGAGAAGAAATTGACTTTCATCAGTCAAGCTATAGACAAAGGGCTGGAGAAGTAGTCAGCTTGGAGGGCACTTGCCAAGTGTGCATGAAGTCCACAGTTTGATCCCCAGTGGCACATAAACTAGGTATAACATAACCTGTAACTCCCAATACTTGGGAGGTACAGACAGAAAGGTCAGAAGTTAAAAGTTATCTTCAGCTACATAGCAAATTTGAGACCAGCCTGGGCTATGTGACCCTGTTCCTATCATACCCTTCCCCACCCCTCAAAGGGGGGAAAAATCCAGGAACACAAAAGTATGAGAGCTGTTGTGGCATGCAGCTTCGACCTCAGCACTCAGGAGGTAGGGGCAAGAAGAGCGCTGAGAGTCCAAGGCCAGCCTGATCAACATAGTGAGCTCTGTGAGCTCCAGGACAGCCAGGGTTACACAGAGAAAAACCATCTCAAAAAAAAACAAAAAACAAACAAAAAAACCAGCAACGACAAAACAAACAACAAACCCAAATCAAGCATGAGGGCCACGGCAGAGAAGACAATCTAAACTGTGGTCCCAAAGATTCTAAGAGGTCCCCAGTGGAACCCAGTGCATCTACAAGTACTGAAGTTACCCATCTAAAATATCCACAAGAGTCCCAGAAAATTAACTCTACCTAGTGCAATAGGAGCTAGGCGTGGCGGTACAAACCTGTAATCCCTGCACTCTAAGGCAGGAGAACTGCTGTACATTCCAGACCAGCCTAGGCTACATAGCAAGACCCTGTGTCAAACACAACAAGAACTGCCCTCAGCAAATACTAACAACGATAATAACTTCTGGAATTGTTCCCTTGTTTACCTCATTAAACCTGGGGAGAGGTTCAAACAAGGCCTTGAACTTGGAGTAAACAAACCTAAATATCCACAGACCTACAGACCTGTGCATGCAAGCAGACCCTTTGTGTGTGTGTGTGTGTATGTGTGTTCTCTTTCTACCTCAGGACAGGCTGGGCTGATGGTAAATGGCCTTTCATTTCTAAAAATAAAAGTGCAAATATAAAGAATTCTGTTACTGCATAGAACCTGTGGACCCTCCTGGTAATTAACATAAAGCAGAAAGGTCAAGGCCTTTGCTCTCCATTCTTTTTTTTTTTTTTGGTTTTTTCGAGACAGGGTTTCTCTGTATAGCCCTGGCTGTCCTGGAACTCACTCTGTAGACCAGGCTGGCCTTGAACTCAGAAATCCACCTGCCTCTGCCTCCCAAGTGCTGGGATTAAAGGTGTGCGCCACCACTGCCCGGCTGCTCTCCATTCTTAAGGTGTTCTACTAGAGAGATCAGAGAGGGGAGACAGGGAGCAGAGAACTAACTCATTTTTAAATGGCCCTGGGATTTTTTTTCAATTAAGAAATAATAGGGCATGTTGGTCTACAACTATCATCTCAGAATCGGAAGAATGTGAGGTAGGAGGGCTGCTGCCCAAGCACAGAAGGCCTGGGCTACAGGATGAGGCCCAAACCTGAAAGACAGACAGACACAAGCATAGACAGCACTCCATTATCCAAAATTACTTGGAGGAAAAACGAAAGATGCCTG
Organism: Uromys caudimaculatus; assembly: GCA_028551405.1. NCBI lineage: Eukaryota > Metazoa > Chordata > Mammalia > Rodentia > Muridae > Uromys > Uromys caudimaculatus. The sequence continues at coordinate 96,297,474 of CM052710.1, read as the reverse complement.
AAAAGGAAAAGAGGAGCTGGATCCTGAACACACAGCCTCTCTACAGTGAAACTCCCATGAGCTAAAGATGCGCAGAGGCATAGATGGACGGCCACATTTAAAATTTAGGAGGTCTCTATGAACGTGAAGAGAGGGGCCATGTCTAGACAAACCTTCAGACAAAAAACTCTGCAAAGGCCCAGACTCACCCCAACTTTCCGAAGCAGGTCCCCAACGATGTTTAGAGCTGATATCCGGGCTGCAGGTGTGAGTGGGGTCCCACTACTGGAGCTGTCCAGACCTGAATGTGCAAGAAGCAGTATGAGTCACATGATCCTTCTGTCTGTGTTCTAATGTCACTACACTTAAACTGTGGGGGTGGGGATGACATGTTCCCTTTGATTCTGATCACCATCTTATTTCATTAAGGAATTAATTGGACAACACACCAAGAAACTACCAGTCTATTTTTTGAATCCTTGTTAAGATTATCTTAAATATCTACTTTTTAAAAACAGGTTAATCTTTTTAAACCAAGCCAAGGTACATCTAAGAATACCATATACCTTGTTAACATTAACAGTGATCAGAATAGATATATACATAGTGAGAAAAAAAAAAGCCACATTTTGGGGAGGGAGAGACAGGGTCCTTCTATGTCTGCTGGGCTTACACTAGCAGTCTTTTTGCTGGGTATTAGGATTACAGTCTGGCATCATCACAGCCAACTAAGCAATACACATGAAAAACAACATTTCTCACAGCCAGTGATGACTCAGTAGGTAAAGGGAACTTGCTGCCAAACCTAACTTGTACACATAAACCATGACAACCACCCCCACAACACAGCTGGTACAATTGTAGGCCTCACTAAGACCAGCTAAGCCTGAGCACTAACTCCTCTAAGCCCAAGGTATGATGGCTTGCATATATTTGAATGTCTGTCACCAGAGAGTGGAACTGTTTGAAAGGATTATAAGGATTAGGTGGGTCTGCTGGAGTAGGGGTAGCCTTGATGGAGGAAGTGTGTCACCACTGGGGGTTGGCTTTGAGGTTTCAAAAGCCCATGTTAGGCCCAGTATCTGTCTCTACTTGTGAATCGGGATGTAGCTGTCAGCTGCTTGAGCACCACGCCTGCCGCCATGTTCTTTGCCATGATGATAATGGACTAAACCTCTGAACCTCTAAGCAAGTCTCCAGTCAAGTGCTTTCTTTTCTAAGAGTTGCTTGGTCGTATTGTCTTTTTACAGCAATAGAACAGTAACTAAGATACAAGGCGAGTCATATGAATCCCAAAACACAGGGAACTGCCCTGGACTGGGACCAGAAACCACAACAGTCTTCATCATCAAGGTTCACAGTGTGAGCTGAGGCTTATGCCCTGGAACCAGCCTGTCTGGCTGAGATCCTCAAATCTGCTAGTTGACTTTAGGGACATTGGTGAACACACAGGAAAGATAGGTGGCTTGTGAGAATAGCTCTATGAGGTCCTAACATGAAGTGTTGCAAATACTGTCTAGCATACAATGAGCATTCGATATTTGTCTATTTGCCTTTGGTGGCCTGACTGAATCAGTCAAGAAGCTGGGGGCAGAACTCAAATATCTCAGTTTTAACCATACCAATTACACTGGGCACATTTCTAGATAGACCTATTGAAGACGGGCCCTCCCCTCATAAATATTTACTTATGAGACAGGCTTTCACTAGGTAGGCCAGTTTGTATCGTTTGCATATGCTTGGCCTAAGGAGTGGCACTATTAGAAGGTGTGGCCCTGTTAGAGGAAGTGTATCACTGTGGATTTGGGCTTTAAGACCTTCATCATTGCTACCTAGAAGCCAGTATTCTGCTAGCTGCTTTCAGATGAAGATGTAGAACTGTCAGCTTCTCCTGCACCATGCCTGCCTAGATGCTGCCATGCTCACACCTTGATAATGAACTGAACCTCTGAAGCTGTAAGCCAGCCCCAATTAAATGTTGTCCTTTTAAGACTTGCCTTGGTCATGGTGTCTGTTCACTGCAGTAAAACCCTAAGGTTCAGTTCAAGAGACTAGCCTTGAACTCTTAATTATAGCCTCAGCCTCCAGAACACTGGGATTACAGATATGTGCCACCACGCCCAATCATGATGCTTTTGACTTTTGTGTCTAACATTTAGACCTTCAGTTTTCTGGCCTGGGGGGGGGGGGGGTACATGGAATGGTCTTCTAGGATGTGTCCATGCCCTCTGTGGCACGGGCTGAGAGGTTGCTGCCCTTCTACACAGTTTCTGTTCTTTATCACAGGATCTGCTATGCCCTGTCTCACTCAAGACTCTCCTACTTATATCTCAACAGCCTGCCCTACTGAGCATTCCCACACTACTCCCTAACTGAGCCAGACTCAAGCCATATCACCCAGGACCCACACTAGGTTCTTACCAGGGCAAAATATTTATTTGTTTATTTCTCTCTCTCTCTTTTTAAACTTACTTCCTTCTTTCTTTTTTCCTTCTTTCTTCCTCTCCCCTCCCTCCCTCCCTCCCTTCCTTCCTTGGCATGGTCTTTCTACATAGCCCTGGATGTCCTGGAACTCACTAGGTAGACCAGACTGGCCTTTAATTCACAGGGCTCTACCTGCTTCTGCCTCTTGAGTGCTAGGATTAATTGTACCACCACACCTGGCATAAGGGCAAACTCTTTAAATCAAAGAAAAACTTCCCTCTGCCCCATCTCCTCACCACGTCTAAACATTCCTGGTGTGTTCAAACCAGAGTTAGTTCCTCGGTGAGTTACTGGAGTAGATGGTACAGAGCTTGTGGCCTGCACAGCCATGTCTGTCCTTTTGGCTTCCCCTGAGCCTGGCATGGGAGTCCGGGGCTTGTCTTGCTTCTGCTGCACAGCCAGTTCCTGCCGAAGATCTGTACAGGGGAAGGGTCCAGAATGTGAGTCCTTGCTTTTGAGTGAGGATGTGGCTACAACCCAGAAATCAACCTGGAAACCCTGAATGGAGGGACACCCATGTTCTCTCCTTAACAGTTATGCAAATAACACTCCTCCTCCTCCTCCTCCTCCTCCTCTTCTTCGTAAAATACAAAAGAACTTAAAAACTACAGCTTTAACATATTTGTTAACATAATTGTTAAAAAAAATTGCAACACTGTGGTAGGGACAGAATGCTAAGTGAAAACTTGCTTCCCCCCAGTTCTCTTCTGTCTGGAACACATAACCAAGTTTTGTTTTGCTTTTTCTGTATCTGTTGTTGTTTGTTGTTTTCTTCGTGAAGCTCAAGGACAATTTTATGACAGATTAAGAGAAACACCCCAGCAGGCAGGCTTGAAATCTCAGCAGCTACTAGACAGAGTCAAGAGAAAAGGAGAGAGAAAGAAAGCCACAGCTTTTGAGTTAGGCCAGTGCACTCAGCAATGACAAGGGAATGTAGAGAGCTTTGGAGGAAGAGCAAGGAAGCCCAGCATGTCTGGGCTTTGGCCAGTACAGAAAGAGATGGAAGGGACAAGGACGAGCAAGTCAGAAAACTGGACAGGCCCCTGCAGAGTGCAAGCTTGGCTCACCAACTGACTGCCTCTCTGCTGTGTATCCAGGATGAAGTCAAACACTAGATCACCTCCAAGCCTTCTGCATCCTGCCACCTAGCCTAGACCTCCGCTTCACATTTCACATGTGTCGGAAACTCCTGAGTACTGTACAAATGACTTTTAAGAATCATTACCAGGTAGACAGGCCTGTCTGTAACTAATCCTCTCCCCTTCCATGGAGGGTCTGCCTATCTTTCCCATGACAACATATCTACCAATGCACACTCATTTAAATAACTGTTTAACACTCCATAAAATAAATTCCTGTGATTTGCTGGTATCTACATTAATGATGACTATAGGTCGAAGAGGCCAGTAGCTCTTATCTGAAATGTTTGGACCATATGTGCCAAGTTCTTTAAACTTTGTAATATTTGCATAGACTTTATCATTTGAGAATTTCTTCCATCCATGGTTTTGTGGTTGTTTGTTTGTTTTAAGATGTGGTCTTTGTAGCCCAGGCTGGCCTTGAACTTGCTATGAGGCCAAGGATAACCTTGAACTGACCTGCAGGGGTTACAGGTGTGTACCACCATGCCTAGGCCCACTGAGCATTCCTAATGGAATTCAACATGTTCTGAAATCTAAAACTATTTAAACTTGACTATTGCTTTTTAAACCCTATCTACTGACTACACAGGCAGATCTCTGTGAGTTCAAGGTCTACAAAATAAGTTCCAGAACAGCCCCAGGGCAGTTATACAGAGAAACTCTGTCTTGAAGAGATGAGTAAACAAGAAACTAGGACTTGGAACAAAGGCTCTTAAGAATGCAGCTAGGACGGCTTACCAATGATGGTCCCATGTTCTAAAAACTCCATGCCTGGCACGACAGCCAGAAGCTGGCCAGCAATGCAATGGCATTTTTCTCCCTAAGAAACTCTTGTGCTTCTGCCAGGACTCAAGCCTGTCTGGCATGTGTGGGAATTGTTCCGTGAGGAAACATTTCTGAACTAAGGAGGCAAAACCCATGAACAGGAACAAAGACAAATTTGTGAACCCCAAGGCTTTTCCTGCAGACACACATGAGGTGTCTGACAGCCATTCCAATAATCACTGAGAACTGCTGACAATCCAGAACACCCACCCCAGCTATCGTTTACACAGAGCTGCCCCTTAGCCTCTCTGAGGCCTGCTCATGTACAGAATAGCTCCAGACTCCCTGGAAAGGCAGTGCTCGGCAAGGCCAAGGGCAGATGTTGTCTTAGATGGAGAAGCAACGTGCAGAGAGAAGCAGGGAAAGCCGCTAACCTCGGGCTTCATCCTTTAGCCTCTGCACAGATTCTAGAAGATTCTCCTTCTCATCCAGTTCACTCTCTAGGAAGGCATTTCTTTCAATGGCTTGATTCAAACGCTGCTCAAAGTCTTCCAGGGACATGATTGTGGCTCTGGGTAGAAGAAACACACAGTTACTCAAAATAGCAATGGCAGCATCTGTCAGTGCCTGAAGACCTGGAAGATGTAACAGCAGAGGTACCTAGGTGGTCTTAAGCACCTCAGGCCCCCCTGGGCCTCAGGCTCCTCACCTACAAAATGGAGTCATCAGGGCTAAGAAGATGCACCAGGTTGTTTTGAGGGTCAAGTCTGATAATTTCCACATGGCAGTAAAGCCTAAGCTGACCTAAAGCCTTGCCCATTGGACCACATGCTCCAACCAGTCATTGAGAGCAACTAGCCCCAGCTTGTCTAGGAATGACGATTAGCATTCCAAACAGCCCAGCACAGACACAGACATAGACACAGACACACAGAGACAGAGACAGAGAGACAGAGAGACAGACAGACAGACAGACACACACACACACACACACAGAGAGACAGAGACAGCGAGACACACACACACACAGAGACAGAGACAGCAAGACACACACACAGACACAGAGAGACAGAGACAGAGACAAAGAGACAGACACACACACAGTCACACACACACACATACACACATACACATACACACACACACAGAGACAGAGAGACAGACACAGAGAGAGAGACAGAGACAGAGACAAAGAGAAAGAGAGATAGAGACAGAGACAGACAGAGACGAGACCAGCATTAATCTTTTAGTGACTTTAAAGTTAAGAAAGTGATACTGCAGACACCAAAGTGTTTGAGCACAAGTTGAGATCCCTAACACCCACATAAAAAGCTGGGTGCACAGAATAAGCCTTTTATCCCAGCATTAGGTGGCTTTCTGGCCACCCAGACAGCCTATCCAGAACAAAAATATCATGGGGGTGATTGAGGAAGAGCCCTGATGCTGACGTCTGCTACCCTCTCTTCCACATGCACACACACATGTGATGATAAAAGGCTCTGGGTACTCGACCCCTAGCCAGCTGCCCTCCAACATCCACTTCTTTGTGAACATGGCAGGCATTTCACTAGAACACAGTGGTATATGGTGGTAAAGGTAGAGATGGGCTGTAACTTAGAACATGGTAATAAAAAGAACCTGTTAAGTGTTTTACTCTGGCCCAGCTACTTTCACTGGATCTGTTTTCTCATATATAAAGCAGGGACAGTAAGGGCACCCCTGTGATATGAGACCAGGAATAAAGTAGACCAAACAGTAGACACACACTTCATACAGACATACTCAGTCAACACTGGCACTTTTAATTAAAGGCCCTGTGTTTGACCCCAGAAGGCATCTGGCAGTACAACTATATTTTCTGCAGATAGAAGCAGGTTTGGAGTGGGGTCCAGAGCTAACACTCTGCTCTTCCCTGTAAGACTCACTGGAGTTCTTGTTTCTTCAGCTGCAGGGGAAGGCTGAATTTGCTAACTCACTCAACATTTCCTCTTAACACCATGTTAGTGTCTGTTCTCCAAGGGTCTTTAGAGAAAGCGAATGGGATAGTTACCTAAGATGCCTACATAGTGACAACAAAAGAAAACATTCAGGAGTCTGACATTTGGGATCCAAGGTCTCTGACATGTTTCACTGTTATCTGTCACAACAATGAAAAAGGTCAAACATCTAGGTAGTCCTAGATGGAGGGACGTGGATGCTTCTGAAAAAGCAGATGAATGCTCTGTACTTAGGAGGCCCATGAGGGAAAAAACTGGTCCTCTGGGATGGGGAGATAGCACAAAGATCAGAGTTCAGATCCCGAGAACCCATGCCAGGTGGACGTAGTGGCCTGCTTGTAATTTCTGTCTGGGAAGGTGGAGACTAAGGATCTCGGAGCAAGCTGACTAGCTAGACCAACCATTTCAGTGAGTGCAGGGTTTGATTGAAAGACCCTGTTTCAATGAATAAGGCATAAGAACAATGAAGATCCTCAACAACAACCTCAGGCCTCACATGCACGTGAACACACATAAAACATACATATATGCACACTGCACATATATGAAAATGGAAAAGAAAAAATTCTTTCATAAGCTAAACTGTTACCATCTTATAAGAAAATACCAATTGGTGTTAGTGGCAGGGGTTGGGTGGGGCACAGCAGACACAGGAGGAGGCCGACTGGAGAGACCAGTGGTAAAGAATCACTACAGGCATGACGCTCACATCACTCTAGGGTCTCAAAAATAAACAACAGGCCAGGTGTGGTGATATATCCTTGCAATCCTAGCACTTGTGAGACTAATACATGAGGACTGCAAGTTCAAGGCTAGCCTAGACTACATATAGAAACCCTATCTCAATCTCCTACCCTCTCTTGAACTAAAAAAACACAACCAAACAAAACACAAGGAAGGTTTTAGAAGACTGGACAACAGAAGGCTCTCCTAACTGCGATGTCTTGAATACATAAAAGTCAAATAACCCATGCACAGCAAAGCACACACTAGACAAAGCCAAAAGAACTTCCAGATATTTAAGTCTCTTAGAAACAATGAAAACCTACACAGTTTCAAAATACTGGGTGGGGTGACACATCTTTATTTCTAATACTTAGAGGTAGATGTGGGAAACTACAGAGTGAACACAAGGCCAATCTCAGCTCTGTGAAGCCCTGTCTAAATGTTTAGAAAACTCCCTTTCATTTTCCCTAAAACTTCACCTTCAAAATGGACAAAACAGCGTGAGAGACGCGGTTCCGTGTAGAAAGCTTGTCCAGTATCTGGACTTGATATCAAATACTGAATTGGGAGGGAAAGGAGGGGGGAGGGAGAGAATGTAGCTCACAGAAATGGAATACCATAGCTCCAGGTCATTTAGAATTCAAAACTGAGGTGAACCCATTTCTTATCTAACTGATTGGAAGAAATCCTAAGTATCCATGTAAAGGAAGTGATTTGGAAAATGAGGAATCGGTACTCTGGGGATTGGCCACTGGGAATATAAACTAGTAAAATATAAACACATGGACAGTGCTCATCCACGTCCCACAGGCCTGTGTCCTCAGCAGGACTGTTCCACTTACAGACCCCACTGCACGGGTGCACATCGTGGGAGGCTGTTCATGCCAGAGACCCTGATCAGTAAAGGAACTAAGAATAGCAAGACACACCCCCAGGAACCGGGATAAGTCATCATGGTATCGGCCAATAGACAATTACGTATGTGTTTGGAAAAAAAGAACAAGGGTGTTCTGTATCCTTCAACAGATATCTCCAGCATTCACTGTTAAGTGGAAAAGCAAGATGTACAACTCTGTGTACAAAGTGTTCCATTATGGGGGACCAGAGGTGGAGGAATAACAATGCCTTTTGTTTTATTCTATCAGCAAAAATTAACTTATATAAAGGTTTCTTTATGGCGTTTGCATACATGAGCACCATTTTGATCATATTTACCATAACTACCCATTACCCTTTTTGTCCCCTACACTCTCTCATTATCCCCTTTTGTTTTCATGTCTTTAGTGTGTGTATATGTATGTGTGTGTGACCCAACAAGCCAGTGAGGGTGGCTTCCAGGGGTATGGCCATCTTAGAGTGCCGCACCACTAAAGAAAAAAAACTCTGCTTCTAGCTGCAACCATTAACTACCTATATATCCTCGGGGAGAAGTGGGGGTCTCATGAGACCCTCGCACTTTCATGACAAGAGTGTTAAACAGTATCTGTTTTCTATTTGTTTGAATTTCTGTTAAAAACAAACAAACAGGGCTGGAGAGAGAGCTCAGCGGTTAAGAGCACTGTCTGCTCTTCCAGAGGTTTTGAGTTCAATTCCTAGCAGCCACATGTTGGCTCACAACCATCTATCCTGGGATCTGATGCCCTCTTCTGGCATCAGGTGTTCATATATAGAGAACATTCATATACAATAAATAAATAAGTAAATAAACAAACAAACAAACAAAACCAATGAAACAAACTCCCCAGAGGCTACAGATACCTCAGCAGTTAAGAGTACATGCTCTGCTACTCTTTCAGAAGACCCACATTCAGTCCCCAGCATCCACGTCAGGTAACTGTAACTCCAGCTCCAGGGGATCCACACCTCTGGCATCCACTGGCACCTATACTCACATATAAATATCTATATACACAATTAAAATCTTTTGAAAAGGATTTGGAGAGATAGCTCAGTGTTTAAAAGCACTGACTGCTCTTCTAGAGGTTCGATTCCCAGGACTCATATGGCAATTTACAATTGTCTAAGTCCAGCTTTGGATCAATGCCACTCTGTCTTCTGTAGGCTGTAACACTATGCACATAAAAGTTTAAAACCTTTATAACATTCAAACAAACAAACGCCCCTTGAACTGGTGAGGATGATTCAGTGGCTAAGTGTGCTTGCTGCACGGCAGAGGATGCGCCTAGTCCTGCAGTGACTTGATGTGCCAGGGTGGGTGATACCCATGGTGACCTCCCACTTCTCAGAGAAGAAGCTGGGGATGGGGGAGGAGCTGTGTGAGGGGGAAACTGGGAGGAGGGGGCCTGATATTGGGGTGTAAAGCGAATAAATAAATTAATTAATGAAAAAAGAGTGCTTGCTGCTCCCACAAAGAACTGAGCTTGGTTCCCAGCTCACATAAAGCAGCCCACAATCTCTCTGTGGCCCCCAGCTCCAGGGGATCTGAAGCCTCTTCTGGCTTTTGTAGGTACCTACACACAGGTGCATTTATACATATAGATAATTAAAAATAATAAAATAATAAGAATAAATCTTGGGAAAAACCTCCAACCTTTCCTATCATAGTTTTGAACTGTGTAAATGCACTAACTTCTTGTGGAGAATTGCATTATTGATCCTAATTCTTCATTTGTTCCTGTACCTGCGTCCTCTCTGAAGCCTCACTGTGGGTAGAATACACTCTCACCCTCTGACCATGTAACCTGCTTTTTATAAAAGATGTATGCGTGGAAATGACACTGGCTCGATTCAAAATGTAGCTTCACATACTATCTTAATTAGTTACTATTACTGGAATGAAAGCCATAACCAAAAGCAGCCTGAGGAGGAAAGGGTTTATTTGGCTTACATTTTCACATCGTAGTCATCACTGAAGAAAGTTGGGGCAAGAACCCAAGCAGAGCAGGAACCTGGAGGCAGGAGCTATGCAGAAGCCATGAAGGAGTGCTGATTACTAGCTTGCTCAACCTGCTTTCTTTTTCTTTTTCTTTTTTTTTTATTTATTTTTGATACTTTATTTACATTTCCAATGTTTCCCCTTTTCTGGGTCTCCTCTTTGGAAATCCCCTATCCCCTCCCCCTCCCTACCTCTGTGAGGGAATTCCTCCTCCCACCTACCCGCCCACCCA
>CM052710.1:96271397-96286753 GCA_028551405.1 Uromys caudimaculatus | reverse complement strand
GGTCTCTGTGTCAGTACTCCTTGAAGACCAGCTCTCTCTGAGAGGTGTTTGGGTTTGGAGAGCTGTGGCACCGGGTCTGATCTCGGTCCCTGTGTCTCGCAGGTTCGGGGCAGTTCCTGGTGAGCTGTGGGGCGTGTCTTTGGCCCTTTCCCGGTTTTCCGATCTCCTGAGAGGGATCTTTTTCCAGGCGCTAATTTGCTATGGAGCCCTGTGGCCCAAGCTGAGGTACCCGGCTGCCACCAGAAGTTGCTGTCCCTCAATCTCTGTGGCCCGTGGAAACCGGGCGGAATCAGTGAGCACTGGGGCTCGTTTTGCCTCTGCTCAGGGCTTTTCTGCATTCCTGGGAGAGAAATTTTCTCCCGGAGCTGCTTGACTATGGAATCCTAGTGTCCCAGGCAAAAGTTTCCTGCCTCAGCCGCCCGCTGTTGGGATCTCAACCTGCTTTCTTATAGAACCCAGGACCGCCAACTAAGGGATGGTACAACCCACAGAGGGCTGGGCCCTCCCCCATCGATCACTAATTTAAAAAATGCCCCATGGGTCTGATCTTATGGACGCATTTTCTCAGATGAGTTTCCCTCCTCTCAGATGACTTTAGCTTGAGTCAAGTTGACATAAAACTAGCCAGGACATATACTACCAACTGGAGCAGACTGGACCAAATATAAATCCAGAAATAGATACTAGGATAAATGAAAACATTAATGTGCAATGGAGCTGAGTTCAGTGCCCTAAGGGAAACAACAAAAGGTTGAGTAAACAGTGTGCATCCACGTGAAGAAAACAAAACTGGAGCAGTGTCATATTCTAACTGTCAGGATAAAAAGTGAACATGACAATGAAGGTTATCGTACACAGGCAGGGCAGAGACTCGCCAGCACTTGGAGCAGAGAGCAGTGCTGCTGACTCTGCATCTTCCAAGAAGTTTACTTTAAAAGAGCTGTAGTGACAGAAAACCAGCACAACCAAAAGCCCTCAAAACCTGCACAGCCCTTGCCCATATTTCTGGCTGACCTCTGAACCTGAGCACACCGGGAAAGACTCTAAAAGTGACCAAAGCATTTCAGCTACTGCTGACCACAGACAGAAGACGGTGAGGAGGGCAAGGTCAGCTACGTGATCTGCCTGGGAAAGGAGACAGAGGCAGACAGCTAACGGGACCCTCCAGGCTCAGGACACATGGACTAAGGAGACAGAGGCAGACAGCTAACAGGACCCCCAGGCTCAGGACACATAGACTAAGGAGACAGAGGCAGACAGCTAACGGGACCCTCCAGGCTCAGGACACATAGACTAAGGAGACAGAGGCAGACAGCTAACAGGACCCTCCAGGCTCAGGACACATGGACTAAGGAGATAGAGGCAGACAGCTAATGGGACCCCCAGGCTCAGGACACATGGACTACAGTGTTCACAACCAACACAAACTGACTGGACTTATGAGACAATGAAAACCTGAGAGAATTCAAGAGAAAAGACAATCACTGGATCAACACTGAGATGACCTTGTTGGAAACAGGTCAAAGGTTAAAAACAACCACTGTGACTATGCTCAGGATCTGAGACAGGAAGAAAGCTCAGTATAGGAATAGAGATTAAAGAAGAAGAAGAAGGAGGAGGAGGAGGAGGAGGAGGAGGAGGAGGAGGAGGAGGAGGAGGAGGAGGAGGAGGAGAAGAAGAAGAAGAAGAATCACAAAACGGAAATTCTAGTTCTGAAAAAACAATGTTTAAAATCAAATCTCATTTGATCCAGTGACTGACTTGCCTCCAGACCAAGCAACTGTCATCTTGGAGAGCTCAGAGCATTTGGCTTTGTCCCCTTGCAAAGGCTTCTAGCCCAATATGGAGAGTTGTCACAAGACCCTCACCTGGGTATCAGACTCCCTGTTACCTAAAGCATGCAACTACATATGGCCTCAAAGAAGACCTAGAGAACAGTCAGAAGTCTAGGGGAGGAAATGTTCCATTTATGCTGCTACTGGGAAGCCCTCATACCTACGCGGAGTGCTTTCCAGGTGTGGCTTTTTGGGGAAGAAGCACCAACACTCTGTAGCTGACCCCTCACCTGTGCTCCGTAAGGAAGCCCAATGAACTCATGGTTTCCCCAAAGTGAACTTTAGAAGAACCATGCCTCAGCTTTTGTTTGGACCTTAGGAGAGGTAGCTGGTGTTTAGTCTTCCTCCTGTGAAGGAATTTTAGCAATATCCAGCTTAACAGCAGATTAGAGGAAAGAGAATTTTAAATTAAAACAATAGAAATAGACAACATTAAAGGAAAAACAAGTGAAGGGTTGGGGAGATGGCTCAGTGTGGAAAGCGCTTGCTGTGCAAACCTGAGAACCTGGGTTTGGATGCAAATGTATGAATCCTCCCTGTGTGCAAGTTGGAGAAAAGAGAAACCTAGGAGCTGTCTGTCTGGCAGCCAGTCTAACCAGAACAGCAAGTTCCAGGTGCAGTGAAAAATCCTGCCTCAAAAGCTACGATGAAGAGCAACAGAGGAAGACGCCCAAAGTCTAGCTCTACCCTCCACATGTACCTGCACAACCATGTCAACATAATGCATAGACCACAGTGAAAAAGAAAGAGAAATGGGAACAGAACCTCTGAGACCTATATGACAGAATTCATATCTGGACAGAATCCATATCATGCCTCAAAAGGAAAGAGGAACCAGGGGGATCTTTATAAATCTGAGGAGAGCCTGGTCTCCATACTGAGTCTAGGCCAGCCAGAGGTGCTTAATGAGATCCTGTCTCAAAAGCAAGCAAGCAAGCAAGCAAGCAAGCAAGCAAGCAAGCAAGCAAACAAACAAATGGGAAAGTATCTGGAGAAAGAGTAACCAAAGTGAAATTTGATGAAAGACAAATGTTAGTCCCAGCCTGACTTCAGCACCTCAGCACCAGCATTTAAGTCACCAACCACTAAATGGGACACATAAATACCCTTTAAAGGGTCCCTGCTACCCACCCACTCTTGCTCTCTCTGTCTCTGTCTCTCTCTTATGTCCCAACTCTGAGACCCACCTCTGTCTCAAATAAATCTCTTGCATGAGATTTGTTGTATGGTATAATCTCTTTGGTATACCGTGGCCCCCGACCTGCCAAGGAGCACAGTCCACCAAACCACAGAAAACCACAGTCAGGAGCACAGTCTACCAAACACAGAAAACCAAAGCTGATGAGAACCCGAGAGCAACGATGGAAAACAGCTCTTCAGACACACAGAAAAGCAACAACTACAGAAGATTGCAACATTACCTTCAAAGTCCAAGCCTGGCAGGCCAGAATTCTGCATCTAATGAAAATATCCTCCAAGCCAGCATGGCAGTGCTTACCTGAAATCCCAGCACTGGGGAGTGGAGAGGGGAGTGGGGCATGGGGAGTATCAATTAGGAGCCTTGTTATGAACCTGAGGCCAACCTGGTGTACACAGAGTTCCAACCCACCAGAAAGTCTATAAAAAAAAAAAAAAAAAAAAAAATTGCAAAGGAGAAGAGAGAAGAGCAGATCCTTGAAGACAAGAGAGGAAGCAACACAGCTATGAGCTGGAGGGTATACAGCAAGACCCTGTCTCAAACATTGACAGAGGGGAGGGCCAATAGGGCCTCACAAAGGTGAAGACCTGAACTCTAATCTCCAAAACCCATGTAAAAGCCAGGCATGTTAAAATGAGAGTGTCTGCAGTCTCAGCATGCCTACAGGGAGATGACAGGTGGAGACAGAAAACAGGACAATCTGAAAGCTCACAGACCAGCTAACATGAGTCTAACATGGAAGGTAAGGATCAGGAATACTCAAGTTTGTCCCGATTTCTGTTAAGTGTGCATCCACATTCACAAACACAAATGTTCATGGGTGTGCATGGATATTCACACATACACACATGTATGCAAGAATGGAGGCAAAACAAAGGCATGTTCAGGTAAGCAAGAGTCTATCATAAACAGTCCTATTCTATAAGAAATCCTGAGGGCAATCTTTTAAACTGGAGGAAGAGGAAACCAGACAGAAACTCTCATCTTCAGGAGGGCAGGCAGAACACCAGAAATGGTAAACATACTCCATCTGGCCCATGAGCCATTAGGGCTTTGTCATGCTCAGCACTGAGTTCTTCACACTCAGGTCTGTGGTTGTCACCTCACAAAACTTCCCTTGCCCCGCCTACCGTTTGGCTCTTTCCAGGTCATCATTGGCTTGTTCTAGCTCCCGGATGTATTTCTGCAGTTGGTCTTTAATGGCTTTGGTCTGGGCCAGGTCATCCTCCAAGGCTGAGATCTGCCGGTAACCCTCTGAGTGTTGCATTTCAAACTTCTCCTGCAGGACAGAACCAAAGCCTGGTCAGAGACTGAAGACTGTGACAATCCATGTTTGCATCCCTTCCTTCTCATCACCCCATCAGCACTACCATCAAATACATGTCACTCATGGATGGTCTATCCACCTGTACAAGACATTTGATGGCTTTGGCCATGAATACAAGCTCTTTCCATTCCTTCCACCCCAGCAACAGTATCTCATCTTCTTTCCTTGAGGTAGTATTTCATGTATGCCAGACTGGCCTCAAACAGGCTATGTACCCAAGAAGCAAAGGATACCCTTGAACTACCTGTCCTGTCTCCACCTTCCAGGTATAGTCATGAACTACCATGTCCAGTTAATGCAGTGTTGGGGCTTTTGTGCAAGCATTCTCAGTTCCCATCTGAGGCACAGGCTCAACCTTACCCCAACATCCTAAGGAATGTCTCCCTCTTCATTTTAGGGTCTCTGAGGTATTTCTTCATATGATCCCTATGAGGCAGCTTCAGGCCTCCTTTCCCAGCCTCCCCCGAGCTCAGTCAACAGAGCCTTCTCTCCACAGACTTGAAATTTCAGATGAGAAGCAGTTGTTGTCCTAGTTAGGGTTATCATTACTGTGATGAAACACCATGACCAAAGCAACTTGGGGAGGAAAGGGTTTATCTGGCTTATATTTCCACATCACAGTTCATCATCGAAGGAAGTCAGGATGGGAACTCAAGTAGGGCAGGAACCTGGAGGCAGGGGCTGATGCAGAGGCCGTGGAGGGGTGCTGCTTCCTGTCTTGCTCCTCATGGCTTGCTCATCCTTCCTTCTTATAGAACTCAAGACCATGAGCCCAGGGATGGTCTCATGCATAACAGCCCTCCCCCATAACCACTAATTAAGAAAATGCCCTAAAATGGAGACATTTTCTCAACTGAGGTTCCCTCCTTTCAGATGACTCCAGTTTGGCATAAAATTAGCCAGGACAACAGAAGATGCTATGAAGGATAAGTGACAGTCATTCAAAGAATGCACACTCCAACTTTCCCAACCATGTGCCTGCCAGTCTTCTCACCACCTGCTACCCACTCACATCCTGCCCACTCTCACCGGGTCCTTGCAGAACCCACGGACCTTCCAATGACTCATTCAAGGTATCCATAGCCACACGCACTCACCCGGGCCCCAGCTACCACTCAATATGGCACTGTTTCGTGCTTGAGCACTGTACTTGAGCAGAACAGAAGGAATGACTTTAGTTGCTTGCACCTCACAAAAGAAGACGTAAGATATTTAATCACAACCATCCTAACTTTTTGATCCAAGACACTCCACAGCAATGTAAGGTAAGCTCAGTTTGATTGGCCAATGCTTTCCAAGAGCAAGGAACAGTTCTGATGACACCTCACTGGTTAGCTGCTGCCCATCTGGAACAGTTAACACTCATGATCCTACTGTGTGTTAATTCATCTGAGCCCACACCAGAGATATGGAAACTAAGACTCAGTTACTTGCCTGGCCCAAAGCTGATCTGCAACAAATACCCTAGCCAAGATCAGGGCCACCAGAGCATATATACTCTTAAAGCAAAGACTTTAAGCAATTTGCATGCAGGTTGTCTTAGTTAGGGTGTCTACTGCTGTGAAGACACCACAACTATGGCAACTCTTATAAAGGAAAACATTTCATTGGGTCTGGCTCAAAGGTTTCACCCATTATCATCACGGTGAGAAGCATGGCGGGAAGCATGGTGGCAGGCAGGCAGACAGGCAGAAGACATGGTGCAAGAGCAGGAGGTGAGAGTTCTACATCTGGATCCACAGGCAGCAGGACACTGCCACACTAGGCCTAGTTTGAGCATAGGAGACTTCAAAGCCTGCTTCCACAGTAACACACTTCCTCCAATAAGGCCACACCCACTCTAACAAGGCCACACTACCTAACAGTGCTACTCCCTATGGGTCAAGCATTCAAACACGAGAGACTCAAAACACCACACAGGTCATCGAGGAAGTAAAGCAAAGAAAAGAAAAAAAAAAGAGAAGAGAATGGGAGGGGAAGGGAAGGGAGGGGAGGGGGGAGGAGAGGAGAGGAGAAGAGAGAGAAGAGAAGCTAGCTCCTCTTCCTGCCTAGATTTGAGAAGCAAAGCTATTGTGAGACTCAGTCAGATATACCAGGAGGTAATAAATGGTGCCCAGGCCACAGTGGGGGAAGAGAGCCCCTGTGAAAGAAGAATGACCACAGTGGCCAGTTAAGTGATTTGACAACATCAAGTGACCTTCAGCATCCTAAGGCTTCTGGGGTTTCCTGACAAGAAGACAAAAGCAAGTGTCTACATATAAGCAAAAAGAAACTGGACCCTAGATCTTTAAGATGTGGAGACCCAGATCCTCTCCTGCACAGATTCAAATAGTTTGAGTTTGGGACATGAAAATTGCTGTCTCACTGCGCTTTTCACTGTCAGCTGACGGGGACTCAGTACATGCTGTTTGATACCTCACAGGCTGCTGAATTCAAGACTTGATGAACAGCTGACATGCCTGCCACAGGTCACTAATAGGCAATTACAAGTGGCTGGCTCTCTAGAGTATTTCTTCCCTTAGTCCCTGTGCGGAGCCTCATGCCTATGGCCAGAGGTTGTAATGAAGAGGTCTTCTGCAAGCTCAAAGTTCAGTCCTGAAGCATAATAACTCGATAACTGAAGGGTATGTATGTAGCCCTTGCCTATGAAAGGCCTCTTACCATCCCCAGCCATTGCTGTCACAAACCTTTTCCACAGCTTCCAGCCCTGAGGCCTCTTTAATGTGAGAATTGGAATGATTCCTCATTGCCTGTTTGAGAGGCAAAATGAAAATACTTCCAAGGTCAACGAGAAATTTGGACCCTACATAGGACAAGAGCAAGAGATGGTATTTGGTGGACCAGGACAGGCTAAGCCCAGCTATCCATTGGTATGGACTAATGCAGGCCTTATGAAGCCAGGCATCTCTCTCAAAGGAAGTTAGAAACCCTGATTTTTCTGGGAAGCTTCATAAATCTTAGTTTCTGAGATTAAATATATATTTTTAAAACCTTGAAACTGCAGAGAAATCTTGTCTTAAAACAAACAACCAACCAACCAGCCATAAAACTGAGCTGGCAAGGCAGCCCACTGCAGCCCAGCCCAGACCTCAGCTAGATCCCTAGGACCCATGTGATAGAAGGGGGGGTCCCACGCCTGAGGATACACAGGTCAGACAGCAACTGGCCAGCACCAGTTCTCTCCTACCACCATGTCAGTCTCAGGAATCAAACTCAGGTCACCAGGCTTGGTGGCAGGCACCTTTACCAGCTGAGCCAGCTGAGCCATCTTGACAGCCTAAAAGTATTTTTGACCATCACGACCACAGAATTTGGGAGTGCTATTTACTTCCGGCAGATGAGGGACAGAAATACTACTCACTGCCGTACGGCACAAAGCTCAGCGGCTCACTCACAACAGTGCCCAGGCTCAAGGGGCAGCACAGTGCTTCGTTTTCACCTGAGAGAACACATTTTAAGACATTCTGCTACATCCCCCAGAACTTCAGACACTACCCAACCTTATATATGTTTTGTTATTCCCATGTTTGCTGTGTTATCATAGAACGCTTAGTTTACAAACTAAGAAATTAATAATAATTACAAAATGGAATGATTATAATATTATACCATAATAAAAGTTATTTAAAATGTATAACTTGTTTATCTCTGGAATTTCCCATTTAATATTTTTTGGATTTTGTTTGATTACTGGTAACCCAAACCATGGAAAATAAAGCCAAGAAGGGGTTCAGGTAGAACTACTGCAGTGGCCAGTTAATAAACCTGCTTATGAATGGCATGGTCCAACAGAATGTTCTAGAAGATGATATTCTATAGTCCCTGTGTCCAGAAGTGAAACCCATGAGTTATATGTGGTTACAGAGCACTTGAACTGTGGTAATGTTAGTAGAATTAATTTTTTCCTCATTAGCATTCATTTCAATAGCCATATGTAGCTAAGAGATACCATACTGTACCTTGTAATTTACAAGCAGAAGGCATTCTAAAGCCAGTCATGATGGTGATTACCCTTATTCCTAGCACTTAGGAGGTGAATGCAACGAGTCCAAGGCCACCCTCAGCTACACAGTAAATGCAGGGCTGGTCACAGTGAGCCAGGGCTACCTGACTCAGTCTCAAGAAACTACATTTCTGATACTGCAGCCGTAGTATCAGAAACAGTACAATGACCACAGGCACAGGGCAACACGAGGGAGTGGGCCCAATGCAGTCACTCCCTCTCTTCTTCAGCCATACGACCCCTGCTCGCCACAAGCCATCCCTATCTGTACACACGTCCCTCACCTTCATAGCCTCCAGCTCCATTCGAAGGCGGTTGTTCTCTGATAATAGGTCCCGGTTCCTGGTTTCAATTTGCTGCAGCTGAGTCTCCAATTCAGCTTCGTATTCCCGGCTTCCTTCCTGGAATTCTCGGAGTTCCTCTTGTGTATTCTCTGCCCTGTAGCAGTATTACAAATAAATTCATCACAAAATTAATGATGCTGGTATTGTGTCACAAAATAGGGTGTGTGGATCGTGACTTTATTCAGATACCATTATTCCCATCGTATGGAAAAGATGACAGTTTGTGAGAGCTGGCATTGAAGTACACAGTTATAATCTTAACATTCAGGAGTCTGAGGCAGGAGGTTCAAGAATTTAAGACCAGCCTGAATTACAATTACACAGTGCTGAATTCACTCTCCTTCCCTATCTATCTATCTATCTATCTATCTATCTATCTATCTATCTCGGCACTTTTAGATACATGCACTGAAACACCAGTTTCAAGTTTAAAATCTTCAAGAGGCTATCTCTTTTCCATTTTATTTTATGTGTGTGAGTGTTTTGCCTGCATGCGTGTATGTGGACTAAATGCAAGCCCAGGGAGGTCAGAAGAAGGTATTGGATCTTCTGGAACTAGAGTTAAGGATGGTTGTGAGTCACCATGTGCTACTGGGAACTGACCCTGGATCCTCTACAAAAACAAGTGCTCTTAACCTTGAGCCATGTCTCCAACAACAGCCTATTTTGATAGGCATAGGTAATCTTCTTCCCCATAGAAGACCTGACATAGATAAAGATCCATCCAGAACATACAATGAAATGTTAGAATGGTAGGGTGACTCAGTTTGTAGTTCAAATCCCAACTCTACCTCCCACAGCTGCTGCCTTAGGCAGGCTGTCTGAGTTCCCAATTGCTCAGGGGCCTCTGTAGAGAAAAGTGAGCCCACCACCCTCCCAGGGAGAACAGGACTGACCTCTGCTTGTAGGTCATGGCCAGGTCTCTCCAATAGTTTGTCTCTTCTTCCTCTGATCCAAAAGTCTTTCCTGAGTCCTCCATGATAAAATGGACAAGAGCTCACTCTTCTTGTGGCATGATGTCTAGGAGAAAAGTTTGAAAATTATTAGTGGCTTTTCTGGGTAACAGCTGATTTTTAATTAAAAACAAACAAAACAAAACAAAAAAACAACCCTAAAAGCCCGAACTTTATGCTAGATCAAATAAAAAAAAATGCTTTCTCTAAAACCAAAACTAAATGCAAATAAAAAGTAGCCTACCTTCAGTTGCAGCCCTGGGCTTATGTGTATCTCCCCATGAACATTTAGCTCCTAGCCCTTAGATCCAAATAAGATATCTTCTAGATACATGGTTCTTCTGGGGGACTTGTGTCGGATGGAGATAGAAGTTATACGTAAATTACTGTACAGCCAGGCAAGCATAGGGACAGACCTCTGCACTCGTACGGAACCACAAAACCAATGGCTAGATGTGCAGTGCTGGTAAGTTCGGACATGGATGTGCCCCTAAGAAGCAGCACTGTGATCGATTCCCAAAACTCGACTTGGAAGTCAAGGTGGGCGTCCTAGCAAGGTGGCGCATGAGTAGCATATGAAATGGGAAAGAGGTGGGCACAGTGCCTGTGGCATCCCAACACTCAGGAAGCTGAGGCCAAAAAGTCACAAGTTCAAGGCCAGTCTGGGACCTTGTCTCAAAGACAAGCAGAATAGGAGAGCAGATGGATGAGGAAAAGGAGGACACCAAACTCACAGACAGCAGAGCAGTAGCTAGGCTTATGAGGGAGCTGAGGAAGACCGAAAGCGGAGGAGGGAAAGAGCAGAGAATAAACTCCAGGGCTAAACCACAGGCAGCCTTTCAAACACATTAACAAACTGTACAGTGGTGGACACTTGGGAAGCTGAGGCAGGAGGATGTGAGAGCCTTAGCTAACCTGGGCCACAGAGAAAGACACTGGAAAGATGGAAGAATAGAAGGAGAACCGAAAGAATGCTTGGTTGCCACAAGGAGCCACGGGGCACTCAGTGACAGACTGACTCTTCAACTCAGAAGCTTATCCTGGTGGTATGGCTGGCTAGGGAGGGTCAAGGAGTAAAATGGATCTTCTGCAGCATTCCAGGAAAAGGAAGGAAGGCAGACAAAATTAGAACTCAGAACAAAGGAGAAAAACAGAGTCCAAGGATACTTAGAGAACAGCAGGAGCCTGGAGCAGTGGTGCCATTTGGGAAATGGAGAAAGAGGTCTGCAGCCCAAGCCTAGGAATTTGAAACCAACCTAGGCAACACAGTGAGACCTGGCATAAAGTGGGGGAGGGGGAGTAGGCTGGGGAGATGGGTATAGTGCCTGCCACACAGCTTGAGGACCTGTGTTTCAACCCCAAACACTCATGAAAAAGGTAAGCTATAACCCCAGTGCTGGAGGGTTGTGTAGTACAAACAGTAGGATCCTCAGAGCTAACTGGCCAAATCAGTAGGCTCTAGGTTCATTGACACCATGCCTCAAAAAAGAAGGTGTAGACTCAACCAGCCCTGGTTAAACCAGTATGCCACAAAGCAAAAACAGAAACAAGACAAGATAGTGGAACGGGAATTTGAGGGGTGGGGATTGAAGAGAAGATGGAGGGCCGAGTGTGACCATGGTGTATAAAAACCGTCAGAAAACCAAGTGGAGAGTGATCAAGACACCTGATGGCGACCTTCATGGGTGTAAAAATATCACTACAAGATAAGAGGCAGAGACAGGATCCTTAGAAGCTCATGAGTCAGCTAACTTGGTATACAAGCTGTGGGGCAGTGGTCTGTGGCAGGCAGTCTGGCACCCGGTTGAGCATAGGCTGAAAACTCTGGGAGGCTGGGCAGTGGTGTCACATGCCTTTAATCCCAGCACTTGGGAGGCAGAGGCAGGTGGATTTCTGAGTTTGAGGCCAGCCTGGTCTACAGAGTGAATTCTAGTACAGCCAGGGCTACACAGAGAAACCCTGTCTCGAAAAACCAAAAAAAAAAAAAGAAAGAAAGAAAACTCTGGGAGACCCAGTGGAATATTCACGAGGAACCAGAATATGTTTTTGGCCAACACTCCTGGAAGACTCCTGTAAAAACAGCTACAGCTTTCCCAACCCCTACAGAGAGGTCATGTGAGATTTGTCACATAGGAGCAACGCTAAGCCCTCCCACATGCAAATAAGGTGCCGAAAAGCCCTCAGACCAAACCAATGGGAAATATCGGTTGTTAAACCCTGACCCCTCCCAAACAGTATATTAGACCATCCCAACCTGTGTAGGGGAGCCCGCCAACCAGAAGGAATAAAGGTTCAAGAACTACTCCAGCGTCTGAGAGCTTCTATCATAAGAGCTGTAACACTTCCGGCCTGGGAAGAGATCTGCTCTCCTGAAAGCCGCCAGAAGCTTTCCGCACTCTGCCAGCTAGTCGGCCTCTCAAGGGCTCAGCCTGGGCCTGACTCAGCACAGGGCGGTGGGTGCAGCGTCTTGGCGTGACCCAGGCGGCAACTGCAGGAAACGAGGCGGAGGAGATTCTGTCCCCGCTCGAGCTCCCCCCCTTGCCGGAACCCTCAAATTTGGCTGGGCCAGAGACCCCCCCCCCCCAGGAAGGCTCCCAGCATGCAGCCCAATAAGAAGCTACACAAAAGAGACCCTAATTCAGAGAAAACATGTCACTTTGTCATCTCACTCATGGCTGATCAAGGAGGGGAACCTGAAGTGACAAAAAGTAGATGATTTATAAACTCTCTCCCTGTACTGCTCATTGATTCTTCCATCTCTCTGTAATAGTACCCTAATGTTTCTTTAGGAGAAACACTCATTCTATGTGGTTCAGGTAGCTGTGACAGCATCAGGAGGAAGCACAAGCCTGAACATGCCTCTACGTCTATGACTGGCTCAGCAATGGGTCTAACTTACACTGAGACACCAGCTCAGGAGCTGAACCAAGCCTAAACTGAGCCCATGCAAGTGTGGGGCTAAGCTACAATAAACCAGTGGCTAGGTGAGCCTCTGAGCCTGAGTGTCTAGACCTAGGCCTTCTGCACAGCTACTGATAGAAACTCACAAAGGAACAGCATGTCTGAGAAAGGATCCAATGGGTTGCCAGTGAACCTAGAGAGATGAGATCCTGTCAAAATCATCACCAAGGCAGCTATACTTGATTGAAGCTGATAGCAGAGACTCCACTCTGTCGGTATTGGATACAGTTCCCAGTTTAGAAAACATAGCTAGTGCTGCTGCCAGAGGAGTTTTAGAAAGGGGCTTCCTGAGATGGGGAGACAGGTAGCTGAGTAAAGTCCTTGCTGAGCAACTGTGACAAGCTGAGTTCAGAGCCCCAGAACTGAGGTAAATCAGATGTGGTAGCACATGTCTGTAATTCCAGTGCTCTCTCGGCAAGATAAGAGGCAGAGACAGGACCCTCAGAAGCTCATGAGACAGCTCACTTGGTATACAAGCTACAAACAACAGGGGAGAGAGGTTTTTGCGACAGGCTATTACTATGTAGCCCCAGCTGGCCTGGAGCTCATTATGTATCTCATGCTGAGTCTGAACTTATAGATCCTTTTGCTTCAACCTCCTAAGTGCTAAGACTGTAGGCATATGCATGAGCAGGGGTGGGATGGGGGAGGACCTTCTCAAATCAGTATTATCTTGCCTAGTAAAGTTTAAAACTTGATCTTCAGGAAAGAAACTGATGGAAGTTCTGTGGGTGGGTTACAGGGGAGGTATTTGTCTTAGTTAGGGTTTTACTGCTATGAGCAGACACCATGACCAAGGCAAGTCTTATTAGGACAACATTTAATTGGGGCTGGCTTACAGGTTCAGAGGTTCAGTCCAGTTTCATTAAGACGGAGCATGGCAGCATCCAGGCAGGCATGGCGCAGGAGGAGCTGGGAGTTCTACATCTTCATCTGGAGTCTGCTAGCAGAATACTGACTTCCAGGCAGCTAGAATAAGGGTCTTAAAGTCCAAATCCACAGTGATATACCTACTCCAACAGGGCCACTCTCTGGGCCGAGGATATACAAACCATCATCACAGTGTTGCTCTCACAGATGGGAAGAAGAGGCCCTCATTATAGAGAAGAGTTTGTGAATCTGAATCTCAGGTACTGCAGAGAAACTGAGCAGGGGTCAGGACTCAGCTTGATAACTCACACACCAACTAACAGCACAGGAATGGCATTTCCATCAAAACCATATACATTTTAATAAAAGGAAGGAGAAAGCCACAAGAGGTAAGTGACAGCTACACCTTTTGCTTATGAAATTGCAATCATTAAAATATAAAATTTTTCTTTTTATTTGGAAATATCTCACAAACTCCTGCAGCACTGCTCTCTACCACAGAAAGCATGCAAAAATCTCATGAAGAGTCATTTGTTTCAGATTTATTTATTAAAGTTAATTGTGTAATAAATTTTCAAGAGGCATCAGCCTCTTTAGGCTGTTCTGCTCTAGGAGATGGGCAAAGCAATCACTGATGCTTAAAGGAGATGCAGAGACCTGGCTGCAGCTCAGTTAGAGTTTATCTAACATTCCTGAAGTCTTGGGTCCCATCCCTTGCATGCCTGTAATCTCAGCACCCAGGAGACAGAAGCAGGAAGATCAGGAGTTCAAGATCATCCTTGAGAAGGCCATCCTGGGTCACATGAACGCTGACATGATAGTGAAAAAAAAAATGAGGAGGAGGAAGAAGAGAGGGGAAGAGAGAAGAGGGAAAAAGAGAAAGAGGAGAAAGGGGGGAGGAGGAGGAGCAGGAACAGCCAGGGCAGTAGCTACTGCAGCCCTTGATCATCTCTAACAACCACGAAGCAGTGGTGCGAGCAACTAGACCCAAATGCAGGATGTCTTTTGAAGTCAAGTTCAAGAACTGCAAAGTTGCATAGAGATTGGCAGGAAGTTTGGACCACAGTCTTTTAAAAACACCATTATAATAGGTGTTAATACAGGGTTACAGAACACATAGCTTTGTGCCTGCTATCTTAAAAATGACTACTAGAGCAGAGTGGTGGTCCATGCCTACAATCTCAGCTACTATGGCACGTGAGGCAGAGGATTCTTAAATGTGAGTCCAGCCTAGACAACTTAGGAAGACCAAGACTCTATCTCAAAAATAAAATTGAAACAAAGAACTAGGTAAGTAGCTCAGTCAGGGAAGCACTCAGCTAGCGCACATGAGTTTAATTCCCAGTCCTATCAAAAACTAAGAGAATCTGATGTCCATTTATATTACTCATGTGTTGGTAACTTGCTTCTCAATGCCTTGGTGCCATCTTATGCCTCTGTGGATCAATCTCTCCCATTCAGGGTCACACAAATATGTTCGGCAGGGCAGGGGAGATGGCTCAACCAGTACAGGGCTCTCATACAAAAACGAGAACCTGAGTTCAAATTCAAAACACCCATGTAAAAAGCTGCACATTGGTGTTCTATAACCCCAGTGCTGAGTGTGGGGAGACAGAGATAGGCAAGATCCCTAAAGCTCGTTGGCCAGCCAACCTAGCCCAGCTAAGGAGTTTCGAGTTCAGTGAGCCTTAAAAAATAAATTAATACAAAAGTTAAGATGGAAAACAATTGAAGAAAGATACCTCTCATAGACTTCTGGTACTCCACACAGTACCCCCATGCTAACAAGTGCATACACCACACAAAACTCAAAAAGCAAATTTTAAAAAGTACCTGTTTCCTTTAACTTGGTTTTACACTTTGAA
>CM052710.1:96174076-96271297 GCA_028551405.1 Uromys caudimaculatus | reverse complement strand
TGTGCGCAGGTGTGTGTGTGCATGAGGGGCCAGAAGTGAGGTTTCTGTGTGTGCGCAGGTGTGCGCAGGTGTGTGTGTGCATGAGAGGCCAGAAGTGAGGTTTCTGTGTGTGCGCAGGTGTGTGTGTGTGCATGAGGGGCCAGAAGTGAGGTTTCTGTGTGTGCGCAGGTGTGTGTGTGCATGAGGGGCCAGAAGTGAGGTTTCTGTGTGTGCGCAGGTGTGCGCAGGTGTGTGTGTGCATGAGGGGCCAGAAGTGAGGTCTCTGTGTGTGCGCAGGTGTGTGTGTGCATGAGGGGCCAGAAGCGGACATCAGGCGTCTTCATCTATCACTTTCCACCTTTTCTTTTTCCTTTTTCCTTTTTTTTTTTTTTTTTTTTTGAGGCAAGGTCTCTCACTGAACCTGGGGCTCATATTCTGATCCACTGGCTGGGTAGCAAGCCTCAGGACCCTCTTGGCCCTGAGGCCTGGCACTATAAATCGGCTGTGTACCATCACACCAGCTTTTATGTGGGTGCTGGGGACACCACTTAGGTCCTCACACTTTGAAACAAGAACTTTAGTGGCTGAGACATCTCCTCAGTCCCTTGGATTGGTTTTGTTGGGAGGGGTACCCCAAAATTAAACCTACAAAACTGAAAACACACTCAAGACACACACCTCTAATTTCAAATTTCTAGAAAAGAAATAAAGTGATGTCTGAGTGAACAAAGCTAACGAAGTTGGATATCAATACTCGGCAATACTCAGATATACATGAACCAATAGCCTTCTCCAGCCCAAGTTTATATCTGTATCAAAACAAGAGGTGAATGGGAGTCACATGATGGTGGACACCTGTAATCCCAGTACTTGGGAGGCAGAGGCAGGAGAAACTCCTTGAGTTCGAGGATAGCCTGGTCTATAGAGCAAGTTCCAGGATACCCAAAACTAGACAGAGAAACCCTGTCACGAGTGGGGCGGGGGAAGGAAAGAGATATGAAAGGGAGAGGCAGGGAAGAGAAAGGAGGCAAATACTCACATATGACCTATGTGACAACAGACAGACACATGGTATGCATTTACAGAAGTGATGTCACTGTGGTCAAACACATCAAGAGTCACTAAGTCTAGCTTCTGTCTTCATGCTGCTTAAGTACAAAGACATGGAAGGACATGTCCTTGTCCTCAAGGGGGCACTCACCATTCTCAAACATGAAGAACTACCAGCACAGGACAACTGGGAAACCATGATGATGTTAAATCAGAACTATACGCACTAAGGTAGAAAAGCAGTCTTGATAGCTGTTGTCTCCTTCTCTGTAACAAGGGACAGAAAGGGACTGGAAGGAAAGTGACTGAATGTGGTTACAACAGGCACTGTTTGAACCTGTACCTGACACAATTCTTTATAATGAATTTTTGGTAAAAGAAATACAATTTACAGTAACATATTGTGTACTGAAGTTTCCAGAAGGAAAGAAGGAAAGAATTTGGATCAGCTGCACCTATGTTAAAGATTCTACAAGTCCAAATGACTGAACTTCAAGATTGTGGAGAGTTAAAATGTTGCAAATCAGAGGCAAATTATCTTGTGCTATTTTTAGTCTCTTTGAAAGCCATTCATTGCCAATACCAGGGTTTTACTTACCATCCTTGTATGTATCTGTCTTAGTCAGGGTTTCTATTCCTGCATAAAACATTATGACCAAGAAGGAAGTTGGGGAGGAAAGGGTTTATTCAGCTTACACTTCCACATTGCTGTTCATCACCAAAGCAAGTCAGGACAGGACAGAAACCTGGAGGCAGGAGCTGATGCTGAGGCCATGAAGAATGCTGCTTACTGGCTTGCTTCTCCTGGCTTGCTCAGCCTGCTTTCTTATAGAACCCAGGACTCTCTAGCCCAGGGATGGAACCACCCACAATGGCCCCTCCCCTCTTGATCACTAATTGAGAAAATGCTGGATCTCACGGACGCATTTCCTCAAGGAAGACTCCTTTCTCTGTGATATCTCCAGCTTGTGTCAAGTTGACACACAAACCCAGCCAGAACAGTATCAAAATCTAAAATGTGTTCTGAGCTGACTTCTAGCCTTCCCCAGTCCAAACTCTACCAGGGCTTTCCCTGCTGAGACCCCTAACACTGAATGTGGTAAACACCTTAATTTACTACTTTCTTTGTTCTGTAACCAGTAAGATTTCAGTAAGCAACAGTGGAGCAAGGTGCTTGAGGAAACTGGAATCTGTGCTCCAGAGCCACTATAATTCATATTGGGCTCCAGAAGGAACTGTCTATTATTCTGATTTAGTGAATGCTGTGTTTTTGAGTTGAAAATGTGGCTGCATAGCCGGGCAGTGGTGGCGCACGCCTTTAATCCCAGCACTTGGGAGGCAGAGGCAGGTGGATTTCTGAGTTCGAGGCCAGCATGGTCTACAGAGTGAGTTCCAGGACAGCCAGGGCTACACAGAGAAACCCTGTCTCGAAAAACCAAAAAAAAAAAAAAGAAAATGTGGCTGCATTTGAATTTTTAAAAGTGTTATACTTGCAGGGCTAAGGAAGGGCTCAGGAATAGAGCCCTGCCTAGAATGCAGAAGGCCCTGGGTTCACTCTCAAATCTGGGGGAAGGGGTAAATACATTTTTTTAAAAAAGGAAAAGAACTTATATTTGAATAAGAATAAAAACAATAACTATTGTTCAAAGGTCATTTTATTCCATTGATCAAGGTGCCTGGGAATTCTTCCTACTGGGGTCTGGGCCCTTCTCCAAGTTTTTTCAGTCATTCCTTTAACACCCACTGTGAGTTGGGCCATATACCAAGCACCCATCCACAACCCCAGTGCAACCCCAGTACAGGCTGCAGAGGCGTGCTAGGAAATTCCCTCTGAAAGAAAGGGAGTTTAATCTCACCATGCTCATAAATTCTAAGGTAGAACTTTAGAAGCAAAAATAATATCCTCACAGGATAAGCCAAGGTATCAAACTATTAACCAAATCACGATGAACTAAAAATTGGAGGCACCTGCGACTTCAGACGGGATGGTGGGCTGGCTGGTCATAGTTCTATAAGTTCCCCTTATTGAACTCCATATGGAATTCTGTAAGGGGAATTACTTAAACCTCAAAACTAGTTGAATACCAGTGTGTTGGGGAAGAGGGGTGCATAGTCAGATACCTTCAGGAGTAGTTTGTATCAGACTGTACTTCAAAAGCATCCCTTCCGAGTCCTAAAAGGTTATCGTAGCACAGAACATACAGAACAATACACAGAAACAGGTGGCAGAGAAAATGACAAACCTCCACCCAGCCAGAGAAGTTGAAGAAGGTTCCGGCTAAAAAGCAGAAGGATGCACAGCCTGGCATAAAACCGAGATGACTTAGGAGATATAAAGTTACTCTGGAGTCAAAGTGACTCAAAGAGGTAGGTGAGCTGGGCCAACATCCTAGGTGTGGGGTAAGCACTCTCCCACTTTATCGGATAAAGTTTATCCGATCCAAAGTGCTGTCTAGGGAAATTTGAAACGTCCAGCGGCCGAGACCCATAGACATCGAGGGGGAGGTTGGATACAGGCTGGTACCCGTGCGGCAGCAGTTGGGGACCCGGGAACTGTGGGGTAAAGGGGTAGGCGAGGGACTCTGGGGCTGTGGGGCGCCGCGGGCACCGGTCTCGAGGACGTTCGAGGGAAGGGAAGCAGCCAGCAGAGAGGAACAGAGTTGGCCAGGGCGAGCGGCGGAGCTCACGGAAGGTGGAAAGCTTGGGAGGGCAGGTGTGGGGGACGCGTCGGATGGGTGCTGCGGGCGTGGCGGCGACCTGCCCGCAGCCTGGCTCCACTTACCCCCGCCCGGGCGGCGACGATCCCAGCGAGGCGCGGGCTAGCAGGCCTTTCTTGCCGACCAGCCCGGCGGGCTCCGAGCGGCTCGCGCCTCCCATTGGCTGCCGCTCTCGGGACCCGTCTGATTCGGCCAATCAGCGCGGAGAAGCGGGGTTTGGAAACTTTTTCCCCCTAGGCCTCGGCGCGGCTCAGCCAAGCCACCGAGATGCCGGCCGGGAGGGGCCGCAGGAGGCGCGGGCCACTGGCCTGGAAGGCGGGCGTGGAGAGGGCCTGCCGGCGGCTCAGTACTCGCCGTGTCACGCACTCTGGAACACTCGCACGCCTCTTCTTCACACTGGTTGCATTATCTGCTCTTGCTCTTCCCCAAAAATAGACAAAGGAGCAATTGGTCGGAGAAACCCGGGAATTAGGAATAGCTGGTATCGGGTTACACTTGAAAGTGCCCTACCCAATTCCAAAAATGCTATACTAGCCCAGAATGCACAAAGACAAAACTGGCATACTTCCGCCCAGCCCACAGGGCCCTTGTCCCACAACTTTACACCCCAAATCGAATCTTTAACTGTTGTCGCTTCTTCTGAGACAGAATAATTTAGTGTGAAAGAATTTGACTTTGAATCTTACCTCTGCTGCTTATTAGCTGTGTGAATTTGAGACAAGGTATTTAATTGCTCGTGGATAAAATGGGGTTTTTCCACAGAGCTAAATAAATAAGTTTACAACACTTTGTGCCGTGCTTTGTAAATAGTAAGTACAACATATGTATTAGTTAAATGACCATGTATTGAACGACCAATGTGTCTCAGACACAATGCTAAGTTCTTTTGTGGGTGGTGGTGGATGGTTGTGAGCCATTATGTGGTTGCTGGGAACTGACCTCTGGGAGATCAGTCAGTGCTCTTAACTGCTGAGCCATCTCTCCAGCCCCTTGTTTTTTCCTTTTTGAAATACTTTTCCTATGTAACTTGGGCTGGCCTCAAATTTCTGAGCATTGCCTTAGCCTTATTTTTTCATTGGGATCACAGGCCAAGCTAGTAATAATTTCTTAACGTTAAGCCATTCTAATTGTTCATTAATTTTTGAGTACTGTTGGTGAATAAGACAAAGAATCTGATTTCAAAGGGTTAATATAGTAAACGGAAACAGAATTTCAAATGCCAAATGTTGATGACTATTCGAGAGCCGGGCAAGCCAGAGAAAGGCATATTTATTTCTGGCAGTGTTATTGTTGGCCATGTTAGGCAAACACTATCATTCAGCTGTATTCCCAGCCTCCTATAATTGTTTAAAAGATGAGAAGAAAAAGGTACCGGAAATCCAAGTGTTTTGATTTGTAGCTAACAAAAGGAGCTACAGAGGACTCTTTTTGACTCTTATAATCATGTTCTGCCCCATGGGCTACACAAGCAATGCCTCTTCCTCCCTTCCCTACCCCAGTAGTGTTGATTGAAATCAAGCCCTTACCCACTCTAGGCAAGTGCTCTATCACTGACCTATACCTTCAGCCTTTTTTTTTCTTTTGAGTCAAATTCCTTCTAAGTTACCCAGGCTGGACCTAAGCTCACCCTGTAACCTAGATAAGCCTTGAATTTGCAATCTTGTCTCTGCCTTTCAAGGAGCTGGGATCAAAGGCCTGGGCTACTTTACTTGGCCTTGTTCTCTTTATAAAATTCTGTTCATTTTGTTTGTAGCTTTTGAGCTGTGACCAAGTTTGGCTTTACTTCCTTTGGTCCTGTCCTCATTGGTGGAAGAGGAGAACTCTGTTTAGTAACTTAGGTCTTTGGGGAGTTGAATCAAATGCAAAGTATCCAGTGAAACACCAAAAAAAAAAAAAAAAAAAAAAAAAGTCTCTGTTATCTTTGTTTCATAAATGTAAAGATTATTATTGAAAAAAGAAAAAAAAGGAAGCCTTTTGTTTTTTGTTTTGTTTTGTGTGTGTGTGTGTGTGACAGGATCTCTTTGTGCAGCTCTAGTTGTCCTGGAACTGTGCCACTACTTTTGGCAAAAAATTCAAACCTACTTTTATTAAATAGTAGTGCCTTTGATTATAATACTCAGGAGGCAGAGACAGGTGTTTCTCTGTCTCCAGGACAGCAAGACTATGTAGAGAAACCTTGACTCAGAAGAAAAAAAAAAAGAGGAAGAGGAAGGAGGAGGAGGAAGAAGGAAGAAAATTAACTTTTAGAAATTATATCTTTTCATAATAAATGTCTCCCCTCTTTCTCTGCCTTTCCTGGTGTAGATAGGCTCTTACTATATGGCTTAAGCTCTCAAGTGCATGATCTTCCTATCTAGCCCTCCTGAATAGGAGTTCAGAGGACAATCTCAGATGTTGGTCCTTACCTTCTATCTTGATAATACCAGGCTAGCTGGTCCCCTCACCTGGTAGACATGCCCTGAGATTAGACAAATGACCTACTTCTGGCTTTTTATATGAGTTCTGGAGATCTGAACTCAAGTTGTCAGGCTTACATAGCAGCTGGTTTACCCACTGAACCTTCTCCCCTGCCCTGAAAGATTAAATTGTGTGCTTCCATTCATCCATCCATCCTTTTGTTGGCCTACAACTTTTTCTTATTTATGCATTGTGTATGGCGTTTTACCAGCATATATGTCTGTGTACTATGTGTGTGTGGTACCCAAGCAGGCAAAAAAAGGGTATCAGATCCCCCTGAAATGGGCTCAACAGACTACTTTAAGCCATTCATACCATCACTGCCTTCGCCTTCCCCTCTGGAAGTGCTCTAACCACTGTGCCATCTCTCCAGACCTTGGCCTAGTTTGTAGAGAAAGCAAAATTGAGACTTTAAAAAGTGTTCTCTCTTTAGCTTTTCAATTAGTCTAGCTGGCTGGCTTTATTTATTACGTTGTCTGTTGACCCTAGCATACCCAGAGTCGAATAAATGTCAAGCAAAGTCAAAGGAAAGTGTTGCTTCCCTCTTTTATGTTTTGTAGCTAAAATCGGTTCAAATAACTTAAGTATCACAATTACTTTTTTTCTTTATGCTTTTAGTTAGTATTGTCAGTATTCAAAAATAGCTAGAATAAAGTAGAGGTAAAATAGACACCTACAGTGAGTAACACACTTGTTTGAGACTCTGAAAAACAAAACAAACAGCAACCAGAATCTTTTTCATTTGTTTCAATTCTCCCTTGGAAAATTCTCCCTCCACACAGGCACAATGGTGTTCTTAGCAATAACACACACCTGAGCAGGCAGTCACTGGAGAATTCAATAGAAACACAGAGGATTCTTCAACTACATGTCTGAACTTACCCTCCTGACACAGGAATCCAGGAATGCCAAATTCATTCCATTTAATGCAAGTCTCAAAATGATAGCACTGCATACCCGGAGATTCAGGAAGAAAAATGTTCTTGGCATTTTCTGCTTCCTAATTAGTTAGTAAAGTTCATTTGTTTCCTGGCAGACTTTTAAGTATAAACTATTTTAAAGTAATATCCAGCTAGGGCATTCTAAACTGTGCCTACATTTAGATTATATTTTCCCCCTAATTTGCAACAGGAAGTACCAAAGAGCAAGATTTCAGAAACTATCTTTCCCCCTATGGAATCCTGAAAACTCATATTTAAGCCAGGCGTGGTGGGACATACCTTTATTTCTCGGATTTGGGAGGCAATGGCAGGCAGATCTCTGAGATTGAGGCTAGTCTGGTCTACAGAGTTCCAGGGCAGCCAGGGCTATCACACAAAAAACCCAACTCATATTTAGGTCAAGTAAAAGTGAAGGCTGCAAGATTCAATGGGTGTGTGTGTGTGTGTGTGTGTGTGTGTGTGTAGAGGATACAGAGCAGAGTTTTTGTTTAAAACATGAAGGTTTTTTTTCTTTCTTTTCCTTTTTTTTTTTTTTTTTTTTTTTTCGAGATAGGGTTTCTCTGTATAGCCCTGGCTGTCCTGGAACTCACTCTGTAGACCAGGCTGGCCTCGAACTCAGAAATCTGCCTGCCTCTGCCTCCCAAGTGCTGGGAGTAAAGGCATGAGCCACCACTGCCCGGCTAACTTTAGCATCTTCTTTTTCGTGGCCAACCTAATCATCTGAAAAGTATTTATGTTACAAAACACCGGGTTTATTAAAACAAAAAGTTTGCCAGGCCACACGAAAGCCTCAGAAGGCAAGGGGATCTGAGGTCAAGGACAGCATAGTCTGTGGGGCAAATTCCAGGCCAACCCAGGGCTACACAAGTGAGATACTGTCTCTGAAAAGAAAAAAAAATTGGGTAGGATATCATGTACTCTTTTTTTTTTTTTTTTTTGGTTTTTCGAGACAGGGTTTCTCTGTGTAGCCCTGCCTGTCCTGGAACTCACTCTGTAGACCAGGCTGGCCTTGAACTCAGAAATCCGGCTGCCTCTGCCTCCCAAGTGCTGGGATTAAAGGCGTGCGCCACCACTGCCCGGTATGTACTCTTAACTGTTGGTGTCAATACTCAGCAGCAGTCTTTGCATCTACTTTATCAGCTCTGAAACTGCTAGAGGCAGGAAGGACCTCGCCAAAAGCCCATTTGGCAGGTTTTACTGTTCTTTCTCTACTGGCCACTAGGTTGCGCTAAAAGATGCTGTGCAGCGTGCACTATATAATTTGTAAAACTAAGAGTTATCACGTGACGAGGCAGAGCATTAAAAAGCCACCACACTTTATTTCACATTAATCTTGTCTCCTCAGTCCTCGCTCCCAAGACCTTTTAGAGCTGGACCCTAGCAAATCCCATCTGGCAGACCTTTACTTGCCTCCATCACAAAAGCCCTCTAGTTCTCCGCCGGGAAGCTCCGTTCGACCTGGCGATATCTAATCAGTGGTGAGAACTCCTAAACTGGGGTGCGTGCTAAAAAAAAAAAAAAAAAAAAAAAAGCCGCCTCCCACCCAGATAAGACCCTATTTTGAGGTTTATCGGGAGGGGACTGAGCCTGACGAGGCTGCAGGGCCGCGAGGCCCCGCCCCCCCCACTTCCCAGCGTGCCCTGCGCGGAGAAGACGCGGAGGCGAGGGCGGGGCGGAAGAAAAAACTGGGCGAGACGCAGGGAGGGGTGGAGCTAGAAAGAGGATGGGAGGAGCGGGGGAATGGGCGGGGCTAGAAGAGGAGACGGGGCGGAGTGGGGAAGGGGTGGGAATGGGCGGAGAAAGGGAGTGGCCATAGGGGGAGGAGCAGAGGAAGGGTGTGGTATTATGGAGGAAGAGGTGAGGCAGGAAGGACCGGGGAGAGGGGCGGGGCTAGTAATAGAGAAGCGTGTTGGTTTTGCGACAGGGGCGGGGTGGCGGGGAAGCGGAAGTTGAGAGTGTGCTTGGCGGCGGCGGCGGGAGCTGCGGAGTAGGGAATCAAAATAAAGGGCCTGGGGGTGGGGGGAAGGCGGCGGTGTCGGAATGTGAACGGAGAAGGAGCTGGTGGCTGAGGTGAGTCATCTGTCAGTGCCGCACTCCATTTGGGCGCACTGGGTGCTCTGACCAGCAACGTACCTGATCCGGAAACGGCGCTTTTTTTCCCCAGACTGATGCTTCTGGGGTTGAAGGACCAGGACTGGGACCCGCTGAAGGGGCGGTGCGAAAAAGTCGGTCTCCAATGCTCGCCAGGTCTCTTCCGGGGCGTTTAGCTCCCACCTGGCGCCTGTCTCCCTGCTCGCTCCCGGGCCCTCCATGTGTCAGTAGCAATCTTCGCAGGATGTGCAAAGTTGGAAAGTTGAGAAAAAGGACAGTGGTGGAGCTGAGTCCCTTAGCGTTTTTTGTTTTTGTGTTTTTGCAGTTCTCCTGAGCGGACGGTCTCTTAGCAGCCACTTTGGATGCAGTTTCAGGTTCAGCCACTTCCCCAATTCTAGCACGAACGTGGTGCTTTCTAGTTACGCTAGTATCTTTTGGACTTCCCAGGATCTTTCTGTTTTGTATACAAGCAAATTGTCAACTAAATAGTCTTCCTTCACCTTCAGTAAGCTCTACGTTTGTCCAGGGTCATTTATTGATATTTGTGAGGCACAGTGGAGTTGCTAGGTTGGGATACCGTATATTCACATACAATCAAACCAACATGCAGGCAGTACAATGCATTCTCAGCAAGTGTCTTAAGTTGCTCAGAGACTTCTGAGAGGGAAGACTCTCACATAAGAGCTTCCTCTGACTGATTCAGTTGCTTAAATGGAATTCCTAGGAATATTTGGAAAAATTTTAGGCTACAGGCCACTAATGTTTTTCCTTATATTTGTTTGTACTGAGTAATCTATATATGCCTGTCTGCCTGTCTATCAACAAAGTCTCACTGTGTAACCACAGCTGCCTGGAACTTGGCTGCCCTTAAACTTGCAGATATCCTCCTGCCTCTGCCTGTGCTACTTACTACTCCTCCTAGCTCTTTGAGCAATATTAAGGCACCTTGGTGTAGAAAGAGGTAGATGAGCCTTTTGACCTCAAGCTAGCTGTGAAACTTTATTTTAAAAGTTTTTGTTTCTCAGTGAAGTGTTGTTAGTCATGGTAGTTCATTTTAGGATTTGGCTTTGAAAAGGTTTAAGCATGCTGAAATTATGAACACTGTGAATATGACAAGTTCTTATGAATAAGAATGGAGCGTTTTGGGCGATATACAACCTGGAACTTTGTGGGGTTTTTGTTTTGAGACAGGGATTCTCTGTGTATCCTTGGCTGTCCTGGAATTCTATCTAGATTGGACTGGTCTCAATTTAAACAGAACCACCTGCCTCTGACTCCCCAGTACTGGCTTAAATGCATGCACCACCATCACCTGGTACAACCGGGATCTAATGATAAAAACAGGTATTGTAATTAAAGCAATGATGGTAAACTTTGTCTCCAAACTATTTTCAACTGTCCTAGGCTAATTCTCTGCTATTTCCTTCATTCAAGAAATGATTACTTTGTGATTACCACCAAATAGTCTTGGGCTGAGTACAGGATATAGTGGTGAAAATGGACAGTGCATGCATTTTCTAATTCACTTTTTATAATGCTGTGTACAGACAAGGAAACAAACTTCTTTTCCTTTTACCTTCTCTTTCTTCCCTCTCTGCCTCTCTCTTTGGGATTGAACCTAGACCCTTCCATATGCCACTAAGCTCCATACATTCCCCAGCCTACAAACGAAACTTAAATAGTTTCTGCACACTACCCAAATAATAAATATATTGGGTTTTACAACTGGATCATATGGCAAAGACTAAAGTCTCAACTATAGTTCAACTCAGTCATAGATACTATTTAAATGAAGGAGTGTAGCTATGTCCTAATGAAACTTTAAAGACACTAAAGTTTAAGTTTCATGTTTAAGAACACTTTCTCAAGAACTTAAGAAATTCAAAATATATTCTTAGTTTACAGGCCACTTAAATACAGGTGTGCCATGCCTCATACCTGTAATCTCAGCATTTGGGAGGCTGAAGCAGGAAGATTGTTACAAGTTTGAGGCCAGACTTCAGGATTACAGAATCAGATCCTGTCCGAGAAAAACTAGATAGACATAGACAAACACACACATGCATACAGGCAGCAGGCTGACTTTGGCTTGCAGACCATAATTTACTTTATGTGATCAGTCCGACCAAACTTGAAATACATTATGAACCATTCTCCTCTTACCCTATCATGAATATGTAAAAATCTCAGAAGTGTCTTACCAGATTTACAGCTGAAAGAAATTATCTTCTACATGCACAGATGAAATCTCTGATAAATAATCACTGAAAGTGGTCAGTGTTGGTTTGTTGTGGCAAGGACTTACAAGGATTAGTTGTTCTCATCATTACTAGTTTTCTCCCTGCTCAAAGAGTGTACATTGGCTTTGCCTTTGGTATACTAAGACTCAGAAGAATGTCTGGGCTATAGTACATCTGTGTGTTGTAACTTCCTTAATTGCTGGATGGTGGGTGATAACATTGCTCTTTCATTGTAAACAAGAAGTCGGTTGGCTTCATTTGTAGAATAGAATTCAGAGTCCTCAGAGGTCATTTAATTTGGCCCTTCTGTGCTTACATTGGGCATAGAGAAAGGTAGATACTGTAGTTGCTCTTTTACTAAGATTAGATGCTATCTGCTGGTAACTTCTTTGCTCTCTAAGCAGAACTCATAGGAAGAAGTATCTGAAAGTTAAGAAAAACTATAGGCTGAATGTAGTGGTCCACCACATACCTTTAGTATCAGTACTAGGGAGGCAGAGGCAGACAGATTTCTGAGTTTGAGGCCAGCCTGAACTACATAGTGAGTTTCAGGGCAGCCAGTGCTACATAGAGAAGTCCTGTTTCAAAAAAAAAAAAAAAAAAAGAAAAAAAGAAAAACTATAGGCAAAGACTGATTAGAGCTTGGAGGCTTACTTCAGCCAAGTGAAGAGGGGATGTGCACTGCCCATGATTTGGCTCTGTCCTTCAAGAATGGCTATGTCCATTTCCATTTGAAAAGTTCTAGTGGCTGGGGAGGTGGCTCAGTAGGTATAGTACTTATTATTGCATAAGCACAAGGACCTGAATTTAATCCCTAGCACTTACAGAAAAACTGGGTATGGTGGTAACGTGCTTGTAATCACAGTGCTGGGAAAATAGAGACAGGCAGACCCCAAGGGTTTATGCCAGCCAGTCTAGCCAAAGTGGTAAGCTCCAGCTTCATTGAGAAACCCTGTCTTAAAAAAAGGAAGAGGAAGGTCATAGATTGAGGAAGATACTCAAAGTTGACCTCCGGTCTTTACATACATGGGAGCATCTCCCCATTTACACATATACAGAAAAGAACTCTGGGATATGAGAAATGGCAGATCATAGATGGTATGTGTGGTGCATGGACATGTTCATGTGGGTGTGTGCACATGTGCAGGCATGCAGGTGCACAGACACATATGTACATGTGTGTAGAGGTCAGACATGGTTGTTAGATATCTTCCTCATCATTCGCTACTTAACTTTTTAAAAATTACATTTGTGTGTGTGTGTATAGTGTGTACACACCATGGCAGTATAGAGGTTAGAGGACAACTTGGGGTCAGTTCTCTCCAATATGATGGCCTCAGGGATGGAGCTAAGGTTGTCGGGCTTGGAGGCAATCACCTTTAACCACCGAGCCTTGTCACTGGCTCCTTCCCACTTTAGTTTTTGAGTGAGTCTGTCACTGAAGCTGGAGTTGATTGGTTTTGCTGGGCAGAGTAGCCATTAAACTCTAGGTATCTGGCTGTTTCTTCTTCCTCAGAGCTGGAGTTACAGTTTTGTGCCTGTCTTTTATAAAAGTGCTGGGATCTGAATTCAGGTCCTCATTTTTGTGTAGCAGATACTTTTCTCAACCATCTCCCAGCCTCAGATCATAGGCTCTCTTCCCCCCTGCCCCCTTTTTTTTCTAAATCAAATTTATGTAGTTACAATTGACCAAGTTTACCAGACTTTAGAAGCTGTGATATCCATGCTGTCTTTGTCCTTTGAGGTCTGACTCATGAGCACAACTGTGGTCTCATACTTTAACATTTTAAAATGGGTACTTGTGCAAAGAAGTAACATAGATGTTGACTCATTTTTAACAGGGTGGAAGAATGAGAGAAAAGAAAGATGAAAGAATGTTGAACCATATTGTCTGGCTATGTGATGGAAGGGAATGGAACTGAGAACCCTTGCAGCAGAACACTTGGATGGTTTCACCAAGATAACGATGCTAAGCCATGGCTTTGGAAATTCTCTGGTTGCTTTTCTCGTCCTGAGCAGACATTGCCTCTTAGTTCCCAAACGGTAACTATGTGCAGGACATGGCACAAATAGACGATGAGTACAAGTCGTCTGGACAGTCTCTCCAGCCAGTTTACGCTCACTCACTCAATAAGAACACACTTGCTCAACTCAGTATTCCACTCTTGAGTGGCAGAGGTTTTAAGTGTTTAAAATTGGGGGGAATATGGCTCCTTATTAAAGCCCCAAGTTCCAAAGCTTGCATAGTAAAATCAATGAAAAGTATAAAATAAGTTGTATTTAACTATACTTTCTTAAAGCTTTGGAGATAAGTTTTCTTCATATAGTCCAGGTTGGCTTTGAATTTGTGATTCTTCTGCCTTGACCTCCCAAGTCCAGGATTACAGATAGGTGTGACCACTGCCCCTGGCTCACCTTCTTAGTTTTGTCTTATAAATTAGCAAAGATTGACAATAACTTTTTGTTCAGGATTTCTTGTGAATATTTAAATCTGTTATTTCTTCCTTTTCCTTTTTGGTGGTGCTGAGTTTGAACTGAGAATGGATAGTTCTAAACACTGTATCTTTGCACTGGCCACAGTATAAAAGCTGCATTAAAGCTTCAGTGTTTCCTCAGTGCTGTCAGCAGCACATTTGGGCCATTTTGGGCAATTGGCAGGTGTCATTCATAGTGTTAGGAATACCAGTCTTCTCCTTTAAGGAAAACCCTACTAAAACCTGTTACTACCTACAATAATAAATGAAAGGAAGCCACTTGCTTATAAACCACCTTCCTTGAATGCTGTCAGTTTTCTTTAGACAGTGCTTTGAAGCAAGGTGAAGTTATGTATACTTTCTGAGGTATGGGTAGTTAATCTGACTTGCTAAAACAGACCCCTCTACCTGACTGTCTTAAGATTCTGACAAACATAGTGTTAATTTTAGTTGTGTGTTTCTTTAGTTGCTTTCCTGCAGGCCTCTATTAGGATTGTCCCTGGTCTTAGCTGGATGTTGTTCTGTTTGTTCAGTTATGATTAAATGGTTTAAAGAGAATTGAACATTGTTTTCCATCTTTTAGTGCAGTAGTGTATGAAAGAACAAAACACAGTGGCTCCAAAAACTCACTTGTGTTCTGATCTCTCCTCAGAAAGAGTACATGGAGAACAAGCAAGCTGTGGTGGAGTTAAAGGATATTTCATCTCCCCTTCATGTCGGCTCTAAATTTTTCCCAGCAGTTCCACTTCCTGATATTCATTCTCTTCAGCAACCTAAAGTACAGCTCTCAGCTGTTCCCAAAGTAAGCTGCTGTGCTCGTTGCCCTAATGAACCCTCCACTTCACCCATGCGTTTTGGTGGTGGCAGTGGCAGTAGTGGAGGTTCTGGGAGCGTGCTTCACACAGGCTCACTCTTAGACTCACCAAGCACCGGAACAGTCACGTGTCAAGTAGGGTCAGGTTTTGCTTTCCAGTCGGTGTCTTCACTGCAGAATGCCTCCACTAGGAACAACTTGGTGGGCCTTGCGAGTGACTTCCCCAGCATGTGTGTAGAAAGTAACCTACCTTCCTGCAAGCACCTGTCGTATTGTGGGAAGCTCCATTTCCAGTCATGTCACAGTAATGTACACAAGCTGCATCAGTTCCAGACTCTCCAGGGCTGTACCTCTGCTGGCTATTTCCCCTGTTCTGATTTCCCAAGTGGCGCTCCTGGGCATTCGGAAGAGCGCCTTTCCCACTCAGAGCTTACACCTCACTTGTGCACCAACTCTCTTCACCTAAATGTGACACCTCCGGTTTGTTTAAAGGGCTCACTTTACTGTGAAGACTGTCTAAACAAGGTCTGTATCTTTTATTCTTTATCTTGGGGGAGATGAAGTTTGGTTCTGTTAAATGGCTCTATCTTGCCATATCTTTACTGTGCATGGGATTGAAGACTCTTCATGATGTAGATCACACTCCATCAGCATAGCTGCTTCTGGTGCTGAAAGATGCAAAGGGTAAAATGGGAGGCCTTCCAAAAAGTACAATGTAGTTAATGTGTTAAGCTTGTGCTTTTAGAGCCTCTGGTCACAGAGTCATGTCCTACAGGACACCGTAGTCTGCAGTCTGTGATCTGTTTGACCCTTCTCTAGGATGCGGTTAGTTTAGTTCTTATAACTTAAACTCGGCTTATACATGGGGCCTTTCACGGCAGGAAAGTAACTACATGTTGTCTTTTTGTAATATGAGGAACTTGAAACTTGGCTCCAGTCATACTAATGTTCAAAGGGAAACCTTTCTGCCATTTATGGGAGGTGCATGTAAGATCTCCTTCATATCAGACGATGTCCCAGATTGGAAAGGACTGAGCATTTGGACAGGTTCCTAATCATTTCAAGTTGCTTCTTGAGATGAAACTGTGGATTGGTAGCTGATTGTTCTGATAAAGATTGTTGGAAAATATGTTTTGCCGGGCAGTGGTGGCGCACGCCTTTAATCCCAGCACTTGGGAGGCAGAGGCAGGCGGATCTCTGAGTTCGAGGCCAGCCTGGTCTCCAGAGTGAGTTCCAGGACAGCCAAGGCTACACAGAGAAACCCTGTCTCGAAAAACCAAAAAAAAAAAAAAAGTTTTATCAGAGGTCAGCAGGTAGGAAGGTGAAATGTTTAGAATGATATTTCAGTTGTATATGAATCTAGATTCTGTATTGATGTGTCTAAAACTTCTTCCTTTTTTTAAAAAAAAA
The DNA here is from genome assembly GCA_028551405.1 of Uromys caudimaculatus. Taxonomy (NCBI): domain Eukaryota; kingdom Metazoa; phylum Chordata; class Mammalia; order Rodentia; family Muridae; genus Uromys; species Uromys caudimaculatus. The sequence continues at coordinate 96,255,124 of CM052710.1, read as the reverse complement.
AAATTAAAACAGCCAGCAAGAAATAGTATAATTGATGCTGCTAAAATCTGGCCAAATATACCACCTCCAAGTACTCAGCCTGCACCTCCAGCTGTTCCTCTGTGTAATGGCTGTGGAACAAAAGGGATGGAAAAGGAGACCTCATTGTTGGCAACCAGTCTAGGCAAAGCTGCTTCGAAATTTGGTAAATAATGGTGTAGCATTAAAAAGTGCATTTAAGTGTTCTGTCTGTCTGTCTCTCTCTCTCTCTCTCTCTCTCTCTCTCTCTCTCACTCACTCAAAGGCTTATGTGCTTTTATGTGTATAGTGTTTTGCATGCATGTGTGTAAACTTACTAAATGTGTGCCTGCTGCTTGTGGAGGCCAAAAGAGGGGCACTGGATCCCCTGAAACTAGAGTTACAGAAGATCATCATCAGCCACCATGTCTATGCTAGGAACTGAACCAGTGTCCTCTGCAAGAGCAGCAAGTGTTCTTGAGTACTGACACATCTCTATAGCCTCCATTTGAGTTGTTTTCAATATTTGATACAAATGTTGTATTTAATTGCCTCTGAAAACTTCCTTGTGATTCTAAGGGTACACTTGTGTTTTAAAGTATATGTGAGACTTCCTTTGCCTCATTTGGCAAAAATCTTTTTGATTATAGGTCTTTCTGTTGGGTCGAGGCTGTTTGAGACCAGAATCTGTATAGGAAAATGAGGAGTCTATTAGGTTAAGTGCTGTCAGAGACTTGGGCTCACTTAGATTGTATGTTTGGTTTTGTTTTTTGTTTTTGAGACAGAGTCTCTCTGTGTAGCCCTGGCTGTCCTGGAACCCTCTGTATAGAACAGACTGGCTTCAAACTCACAGAGGTCCACCTGCCTGAGTGCTGGGATTAAAGGCTTGTGCCATCACACTTAAACTCAGCTTAGGTTCTTAATGCTCCCTACACATATTTAATATTTAGGAAAATTTAGTAGTGTCTTGATTTTTGTTGTTGTTGTTATTTTTGTTTTGTTTTTCAAGACAGTGTAGTCCTGGCTATCCTGGAACTTGGTCTGTAGACCAGGCTGACCACGAACTTAAGAGACCTGCCTGTTTATGCTTCCCAAGTGCTAGGATTAAAGGTGTGCGCCACCAGTGCCTGACTGTAGTGCCATTATTAATAGTATTTGAGACCTGAGTGTTCTCAATCAAAATCATTTCCCTAAAAAGCAGTTATTGTATTATTTTATTGAACCAGATGTTCATAATGTACCAGAGTAGTTTCAAGTGAGAAGCACTGCGATAGTCTCATTTTGATGGTCTTTTCAACGCTCTTCCATACCCAACAGGAAGCAGGCCTGTACTGTGGTGGAAGCAGGTCCAGGGACCTTAGCATCCACTCAGTTTCTGGTCATAATTGGAAAAGCACCATGGATCAGCAGGAGATGAGGTCATGGCATCATTGATTTGTAGGTTTATTGCACCTAAAAATAGGAGTGGTCTCAGTATGTTACTAGAATGCCATGGTTGCTTCTTAGGCTAGCCAGTGAAGTTGGTACCCTTAAACTTAACGGCAAACAATAACTAGATGTTTCTGCTGTTTAGAATGATGGGTAATTACCTATTATAATTTAGCTTGCTGTTTGTTTCTTTTGCACTTTGTGTAACTCAAAGTATTAATATTTCTTAAGGGTCACCAGAAGTTGCAGTCACTGGACAGGTGCTGGAGACCCTCCCCCCCATTGGTGTTTTCTGGGATATTGAAAATTGCTCAGTCCCCTCTGGCCGGTCAGCAACGACTGTTGTACAGAGAATCCGTGAGAAGTTTTTTAGAGGACACAGAGAAGCAGAATTTATCTGTGTGTGCGACATCAGTAAAGAAAACAAGGAAGTTATTCAAGAGCTGAATAATTGTCAGGTAAGGTTTTTTATTGTTGTTGTTTGTTTGTTTGTTTGTTAAACTTTGTAGTCTGCTGAGGGCCAGAGCAGTTGCTCAGCATTGACTTCCAGAGGACTGGAGTTCAGTTCCCAGAACCTACATGGTGGCTAGCAGCCATCTGTACGTAATTTCAGTCCCAGGCATCCTACACCCTCTTCTGGCCTCTGTAGGTGTCAGGTGCACATGTGGTACACGGACATACATGCAGGCAAAACACCCACACACATAGAAAATTTAAAATAATGAAATTTTTAAAACCGTTAATCTGCTCTGGTAGCAGAATAAGTATGTGATTATTTGGAGTGTTGTGTTTAAAATCCCAATTCCATATTGCTTTAGTGATATTATTTTATGCTGTTTTCAAATGAGAGAAAGCCACGCATAGTTTTTCCTAGAATGCTGAAATTTAAACATTTGATCTTTCAGCAATGTTGCTTGTATCTTGACACTATACACTGTAGTGGCCGCATGTGCTGTCTGCTTCAGCTTCATCCCTGCTCTGTTAGCTAGGCATACAGAATGGTTGTAGTATTTGTAGATGTAACTGAAGATCTAAGAAGGAAACCACGTCTTTGTGAATATATTGCCAATAAATGAAAGAATTAGAATATTTATTTAGAGACAGTGTCTTAGCAGATAGCCCTGTCTGGCCTAGAAGTTGGTATGTAGATCACACTATCTGCCTATATCTGTCTCCCAACTGCTGAGATTAAAGGCATGCACCATCATGCACAGCATTAAGAACTAAAATTTAAATCAAGGCAGGCTGGGGCTGGAGAGATGGCTCAGAGGTTAAGAGCACTGGCTGCTCTTCCAGAGGTCCTGAGTTCAACTCCCAGCAACCAGATGGTGGCTCACAACCATCTGTAATGGGATCTGGTGCCCTCTTCTGGCCTGCAGGCATACATGCAGGTAGAACACTATATATGTAATAAATAAACAAATCTTTAAAAAAAAAAAAAATCAAGGCAGGCTGACCTCAAAGTCTGCTGTAAAGCTATAATAGAATCCAGATGTTTTGACTCTTGAATAAATAATGCCATTAGCATTTCATATTTCTGCATAGAATTATATCCTTATATGCAACACACATATATTATATCCTATGATATACATACTTACACAAACTGTTAAATCTAAATGAAAAGTTTATGTATGTGGTTGAGGTACTTTGCTTTGGAGACAGCTTTGTTTAAGTATAATAGTCTTTAACAAGAGTTGGTGGTTTTGGCTTCTGTAGGGATGTTATTCTCTCTTCCATCTGTCATGCAGCCCCGGATCCTGTAGGCTCCAGACAGTGGATGGCATAGACAGGTGATCAAATGGCACTCCACAGACTGTGAACGAAATGTAGCGTGGAAAGCTTGGTGACTTGGAAGCTGACTTCCTTTTCCTACTTCTTTTCTTAAGGGAGATTAAAAAGTTCAAGCAATTAGAAATGAGAATTAGGACAGTCATTTCTCCACTCTTTGTGTGGAGAGCCAGTTCTGAAACTGAGATCCCCTTGTAACCTTCCCATTCCCAGCAATAATAATTGAAGAGCTTCTTTCCTTGTGGTTATCTACTAGGGTCAAGTGTTATGGAACACTTCTATAATCTAAGCATGTAGGAGGCTAAGGCAGGAGGATCAAGAATTTAAGGCTAGCCTGGGCTACACAGTGAGACCTTTGTTTTAAAAAATGTAGACCAAGTGTGTGGCAGTTTTCTAACCCTAGCTCTTGTTCAATGACCCTTTTGATAAATGATCACAGGTAACTGTTGCTCACATAAATGCTACGGCAAAGAATGCTGCTGATGATAAACTTCGTCAGAGCCTGAGAAGGTTCGCAAATACGCACACTGCTCCAGCTACTGTGGTTCTTGTGTCAAGTAAGTGTCAGAGCATCTACTGGTTTTAGCCACACTCACTGCATGGGAATTATCAGAAATGACAAGCCAAAGAGCCATAGAGACATGAACACAGGGCATGCAGTGATGATTGTTTCTAACTGTTTAGAGAAACGGCTGAGTCTATAGCCTGGTGTAGTTTACCCCTGTAATCTCAGCAAGCAGGAGGATCAAGCATGTAGGGCTGGCCTGCGCTACGTAGAGAACACTTGACTGAAAAATTTAAGAAAGAAAACAGAATCTAAATGTTTAGTTTTCTATAGTTATTGCAGGGCCAGTTTATTCAAGAAAATGGTTTGTTTTATTTTGTGTGTATATGGGGGTGGGTATTATAACTTAAAAAATGCAAGATGGATAATTTTCAGATTTGCGTCTCCCCAGCCTGTTAATACTTGCTCCCTGTTACTATTAGAAGGTAGCCAAGTCTTAGGTGTGTGATATGATTGCCCTGTCATGTTAACCCTTTGCAAGAAAATGTGCTCCTGTTCAAAAAGGGGAAAGTGACTGACCTGAGCCAGGCCTGCCTTCTTCTTGGACATGGCACTAGCTGTCCAGGGCTGTCTCTGTTGAATGTTTCTAATTCTTGGTTTTTTCCTTTCAGCCGATGTTAATTTTGCATTGGAACTCAGTGATCTCAGGCACCGGCATGGTTTCCACATTATTTTGGTACATAAAAACCAGGCCTCTGAAGCCTTGTTACATCATGCTAACCAGCTGATCAGATTTGAAGAGTTCATTTCCGATCTGCCCCCCAGGTTACCACTGAAGATTCCTGTGAGTGGGTTTCTGTTGCTTTTGCTGTTTTCTAGTGGTAGATTTTGGAGGCTGAGAGACTGCTCTTGGTAAGGGGTCAAGTCCAGGGGTGCTGTTCTTTGTGAGAGGTTGATCAGAGTTTGAAATAATCTTAGAAATCACAAATTCTTGTCTTGAACAGATACAGATAAGTTTTCTTGTAATGCTTTTCAAACTTGCCTAGAGAGCCAACTTGTGGCTTTACTGCAGAGATAGGTACTTGCCATTGTCCCCAAGTCTAGAGGTGCTTTATATCAAATGCATGAAACAGTGGAAGAAGCATTGTTTTGCTCCCAGGTATTATGGGTAAAGAGCATGGCAAGAGTTCACACACTTGTGTGTCTGCCTTCAGATAAGCAGAGCAATTGTGCATCTCGGGCGATTTTTTTTTTTTTTTTTTTTTTTTTCCTAAGCTACCACAAGCTGTGCTTTCTTTTCAGTATGTTTCTTGTCATGCATGGGTGCCATTGGGTGTTGTAGGGAGAGTGTGAACACATTCCCGGGCCCAACACTTTTGCTAGAATTGATTTGGGATAAGGATGATTGCCACAGTGCTGAGCCATGTGTATACTGTTTGGGGGAATGCATGTGTAACTCTGAAAGAAATTCTAACAATAATAGGAAAGACTTCCATGTAACTGTTTCAGGAGAATGACAGTCCCATACATTAAATGCATTTTTAATATATAACTTAATAAAATAACTTTATGGGTTACAGGAGTATTTTATAAATGATCATGTCCAACCCAGTACTTGGGACCTGTAATCTCAACATTTAGAAGTTAGAAGCAGTGTCTCACAAGTTTCAGGCTAACCTGGGCTGCATAGTGAGACCCTATCTCAAAAACAAGAAAGGAGGGCATCCAGTGTCATCACAGAAGGAGGTAGAAGTTAGTGTTTCCTGCTAGTACCAGATGCCAGCAAGCTCAGGGTCTATTCTAATCAAAACCATGTGAGGAATGATTCACAGCTGGAGGTTGCAGACTCTAATCCGAGGGATAGCATCACAGCCTGCTGCAGCCTTTTGAGCCTCTTATCTCATCACTTTGTTTTGGGGACCTGTGGCCAGAGCTGCATTACCTGCCTCCTGTATCTGTCTTGTGCTAAGTGTAAATGGCCGTTAAATCAGTTGTATTTTGCCAGAGAGCTTGTCCATGTAGGAGGTATTATGATTAAAAAAGACCAATTATCCAGAATATTCGGTCATGTGGGATGCTTTCTCATTCACCAGAGTGGTATTGGCACAGGTTTTCTTTCCTGTTTTTCAGCCCATCCCTTTAGTAAGTTGTGCTAGCTTTGCCTGGGTTTTGAGTTGCCGGTGTCACAGGAAGAGTGAGATTTTTGTTGATGACTGGTTGACATAACCCATGTAAAAAGGAAGTTCCCAATACAGAAGTAATGTCAGTGTAATAACAAAAACAACATGTAGAGCACAGAACCTCACAAGCCTACCTTGAGGGGACTACTGTTTACAGGTTAGCATTGTTCTCCAAATGTTAAAAATTTTTAAGTCACATGTCTTTTTTTTCAACTTAATATCATAACTTGCGTGCATTTCTGTGCCCACATAAAATACTAGTATGAATCTCGCATATTTTTAGCCATTAGAATGCTGACTGACAAGCTGGGTAGTGGTGGTGCACACGTTTAATCCCAGGACTCAATAGGCAGAGGCAGGTGAATCTGTTGAGTTTGAAGCCAGCCTGGTCTACAGAGCTACTTTCAGGACAGCCAGGCTACACAGAGAAACCCTGTCTGTCTCAAAAACCAAAATAAGCAAAAATGAACACTGACTGATGGCATGCCTGTGGCTGGCCATTGATTTCTTTAAGCAGTCTGCTTATTACTGGACACATTTCTACAAAGTTTTTTTTTTTTTTACCATTTCCAGCTAGCTCATGCAGGGAATCTTTAGAGGGTACATTCTCAGCTGTGATACCTCTGGGTTAGAGGTTACTAGTAAAGTCTTTCCTGTCCTCCAAGAAGGTGATATTGATTCCTACTGTTATCATTGAGAAGTACAAATGTCTCTCTTTAAGATGTTTGCCAGTGGACTGGAGAGATGGCTCAGCAGTTAAGAGTGATGAATGCTCTTTCAGAGGTCCTGAGTTCAATTCCCAGCAACCACGTGGTGGCTCACAACCATCTGTAATGGGATTCCATGCCCTTTTCTGATCTGTCTGAAGACAGCTACAGTGTACTCATATAAATAAATAAATCTTTAAAAAAAAAAAAAAAAAAAAAGATGTTTGCCAGTATGACGGTTAAAAAGTACTATTTGCATATAGTAGACCTTATTAAACTTTTTTTTTTTTTTTTAAAGCAAATCTCCTTTTCTTTTGCTGTTGTTGCCCTTGAATATTTTTCTGTGGCTCTCAGTTTTAGTCTTTGCACAGTTATCTTGATTCTCCTAGCATTTGCGCTGTTTTATTTCTTGATGCATACATTCCAGGTTATCTGGAAGTGTTCTAACCCCAGAAGTTACAGGCCATTGACTAACAAATACATTTCATTGGCTTTTACTATTTACTGCATTGTACCTTCAGTTTGAAATGGTTTCCATGTGATATCTGCCAGTCAGTGGTGATCCCTCCTCACCCCAGCAGCTAGTCACCAAGCTCTAGGTTGACCTTTTCTGGACATTGTGGACGGAATTACTCACTATAACTCTGCCTAGCTGATTATTGGAACCAACATTACACTGAATAGGTTTACCTTCTCCCATCAAAGTTGCTGTTCTTTCCTCTTGGGTATCAGCTGAAGTGGAAGCTTGTTCTTGTTTTGAAATTGAATGTATACTTCTGACTGAACCTGATATAACACTTTTTTTCCTATGCGTGTAGTGCCACACTCTACTCTATGTTTATAACCTGCCAGCAAATAAAGATGGCAAGAGCATCAGCAACAGGCTCAGGCGCCTCTCTGATAACTGTGGTGGCAAGGTGCTGAGTATCACAGGCTGCAGCGCAATTCTTCGCTTCATAAACCAAGACAGTGCAGAGCGGGCCCAGAAGCGAATGGAAAATGAAGATGTCTTTGGCAACAGGATCATTGTGTCCTTTACTCCAAAACATAGGGAATTCTTTGAAGCCAAGAGTTCAAACACTATTGGTGATAAAGCGAAGTCTCCCAAAAAAGTTAAGAACACAAAATTGTGCCTCATCAAAGACACAAGTGAACAGTCACCCAGTGCCAAAGCCATGCCTGGGAAAGGGTTGCAGGCAAATTCTGGATCTGCTGCAAAACCCACAAACATTAAAAGTTTACAGGTAATTCTGATATCTCTTGCTTTCTGAAGTTTATGGCAGGTTTGGTGTCTTTCTGTGTGCTCTGAGCCTGATGGCTCCTGTTGTGTCTCCTTATTTTGGTGTTTGCTGAGAGTCATTTTACTCTGTGTGGAATCTAACCTATCTGAGATACTTAGGATTAAGGCCACTGCACTGGTTTCTTTACAGGAGCTGTGCCGAATGGGATCAAAGACTGGCAATAGAAACAGTGACCGTCAGCAAGGCCATGGGAGGCTGACAGCTCTGCCTAACAGTGGCCCAACCGCTTCAGTGCCCATCCTGAAGAACACAGGTGTGACGGAGCCACTTTACAGAAGCAGTCAGAAGTATGTCCAGTTTTTCTTTTGTAGGTGTTGCATCTATGAAATTATGGAGACCTGTGACATTACTCTCAAATTCTCCCTCTTGTTAGAAAAGAAAATCTCGGTTCCCAGAGCACTGCCAGCTCTCCCGTAGAGAAGAAGAAGAGAGAGGAGACTGTCTTCCAAGTAAGCTACCCATCTGCATTCAGCAAGCTGATTGCCTCAAGACAAGTCAGCCCTCTGCTCACCTCTCAGTCTTGGTCTCCAAGGTAAGTCCAGATTTCTCACCCATGGGATGGCTATGCAGCAGGAAGATACATAGATCACTACATTAGTTAGAAACATCTCTCACTGCCAGGCCCTCTCTTCAGGTTACCATAGCTGACATTCTGAGGCAGTGCTTTCCTGCATTGTTCCTCTTCATTTGGAAAGCTTGGTAAGTCCATGTCAACAGGGAAGAACATTAATTAAGATGTCCTCATAGTCAGGTGTGGTGGTGCATGCCTATATTCTCAGAATTTGGGGGCTGAGGCAGGAGGCTCACAAGACTGATGAGCTCAAGGCCAGCCTGTGTGACTTATCAAGACCTTAAGGCGGTGGTGGCACACGCCTTTAATCCCAGCACTTGGGAGGCAGAGGCAGGTGGATTTCTGAGTTCTCGGCCAGCCTGGTCTACAGAGTGAGTTCCAGGACAGCCAGGGCTACACAGAGAAACCCTGTCTCGAAAAACCAAAAAAAAAAAAAAAAAAAAAGACCTTAAATAAAAACAACCAACTAGACAAACAAACAACATCTTACATTGTTTGTGTTCAGGGAAGCCAAAATGAGATGTGTCATTGGCTGTTTTTCTCCTTTTTTTTTTTTTTTTTTTTTCTTTGGTTTTTCGAGACAGGGTTTCTCTGTGTAGCCCTGGCTGTCCTGGAACTCACTCTGTAGACCAGGCTGGCCTTGAACACAGAACTCCACCTGCCTCTGCCTCCCAAGTGCTGGGATTAAAGGCGTGTGCCACCACTGCCTGGCACATTGGCTGCTTTTAATATGGCACTTTATAGAAGGCTGCTGGAGACCTACTTGTGAGACTCGGCAGATGGGGCTGCTATAAAGACCAGTTCTCACACTGCATTTTCTGTGCAGAGCAGGTTAAGAATCACTGCAAAAGCCAAGTACAGTGTCTCACATTGTTGATCCTAGCACTTGGGAGGCAGTGATCTTAAATTTCTGTGAGATCTAGTCTAGCCTGGTCTACATAGTGAATTTCAGGACAGCAAAAGCTACATAGTGAGACCTGTCTCAAAAAATTTAAAAAAAAATCAAAACATTACTGCAGAAAGGAAATGCATAATTTCTCATGTAACAGTTGACACCAGAGCCTGCCTTCGGTCAGAGGAGGTTAAAATTAAGCATTAGAGGCTAAATTTTTAAAATTGTAAGACTAAAATGCTGAGAGTAGAATTTCAATTCAGCAAAGCTTCCTAAGGAATATTTTTTGCTTTAAATATTTCTGTAAAATAACATTTGATATTGAATAATTTTTTTGTTTTGTTTTGTTTTTTGTTTTTTCGAGACACGGTTTCTCTGTATAGCCTTGGCTGTCCTGGAACTCAACTCTATAGACCAGGCTGGCCTCGAACTCAGAAATCCGCCTGCCTCTGCCTCCCAAGTGCTGGGATTAAAGGCATGCGGCACCACTGCCCAGCTGAATAATTTTTTTTTTTTATTGAGGTCCACTCGTTCTTTAGATATTAAGCCTAAGTCAACATAGGTTTAAGGTAAAACACATTGCAAAATCAAATAGGAAAGTCTCTTACTCATCAGTAGCTTAGACAAAGCCAGAGTGGTAGAGCCTCAGTGCATAGAGCGGTTTGTATCTTCTGTGTTTTCTCCAGGAGTATGTCTCCAAACCTTTTGAACAGGGCCTCACCACTTGCTTTCAACATTGCCAATCCGAGCAGCGGTGCTGACTGCCCAGACCCATTTGCAAATGGTGTTGACATCCAGGTCAGCAATGTGGACTACAGGCTATCCCGGAAGGAGCTGCAGCAGCTCCTCCAGGAAGCCTTTTCCAAGCATGGCCAGGTAACTTCAGTCTTATTATTTGGGTTTGGAATTTTGGAAGTGGGTCATATTTTCAAGACAGGATTTCAACTCCGTAGCTCAAACATGTGAGAGTCTTTCTGCCTCAACCTCCCAATTGATATGATGAAAGGCATAAGCCACAATATTCAGCTTCATTTTTTAGTTTTTTAAAAAAGATTTATTTTTAAATTAGTTGTATATGGGTGCCCTTGGAGGCCAGAGGTGTCAGATCTCTTGGAGCCAAAGTTTCAGGAGGTTTTAAGCTGCCCAGTATGGATGCTTTGACTGAGCTCTGGTCTTCTGGAAGACCAGGGAAAGAGTGGTGTAAGCTCTTAACTGTTGAGCTGTTTCTCTAGCAGTCGCCCCTAACCCCACCCCCAACCCCCAGTCCTTGGTCCTTGCTGGTTTTATTGAATTGGTGGAGTTCAATGCCAGAAGGCCTAATTGGACACACATAGCCATAGCTGGGACATGGATATGACTGGGCAGGTTTGAACTTGTTTTACCCTTCTGTGTGTTAGAAGAAATACAGAACACATAGTTTTTATGACATCACCCCAGAGAAAATAAAACTAGCCATGAGAAGTGCCTGTCATAGATAGAGGGACTTATTTAGAGCTACATGCAGAAATACAGAAAGTCTAAAGCAGTGGTTCTCAGCCTTCCTAAGACTGACCCTTTATTACAGTTCCTCATGTTGTGGTGACTCCCAACCATAAAATCATTTCGTTGCTACTTCGTAACTAATTTTACTGCTATGAATTGTAATATATAAGTATCTGATATGTAGGATATCTGATATGACACTCCTGTGAAAGGGTTCTTTGACCACCAAAGGGGGCTTGACCCACAGGTTAAGATCCACTGGTCTAAAATGGTGTTGGCTACATCTCAGTGTACCTAGCCCAGTATTTAGGTGCAGCTTGCTTTAAAAAAAAAAAAAAAAAAAAAAGGAGGAGCAGCAGCAGCAGCAGCACCACCACCACCACCTTTTATAGAACTGGTATTTTGCAGAGTTGTAGAAACTCTCTGAGTGTGCCTCTGAGAGTGGTATGTGCCAGAGCAAAAAGGCACACTGGCCAGGATAGCTTCTTTGAAGATCACTTTCACTCTGATCACTTGGAGCATCTCATTCAGACAAGTTACCTTGTGCAGGCCCTGACATCTGCTAACATATTTCTCAGCAGTTCACCTTAACTTTCGTAGTTGACAGGCTCTAGGTAGATATTGGTAGTGCTGTCTTATTTTGTCCTGTTGTAGGTGAAGAGTGTTGAGCTCAGTCCCCATACTGATTACCAGCTCAAGGCCATTGTGCAGATGAGAAACCTGCACGAAGCAATCTGTGCAGTGAACAGCCTCCACAGGCACAAAATTGGCAGCAAGAAGATACTGGTCTCACTCTCCACAGGAGCTGCCAACAAGTCACTCTCTTTACTAAGGTAAAAAACAACATCCTAGCCATGCACTTCAGGACATAACAGCTTGACCCACAAATGGTTTAGAAAATAATAAAAATTGATTTTATCACATTCTCATTCCTCCTGTATGCAATAATGGTTATTGTGAATTGATAGGGTTTGAAATCTGCCCTCTGGCTCTTGTTCAAATCATTAAGCAAAAGCCAAACACAGCTTGAACTTGGCAGGCTTTGGGGGTGAAATAGCATGCTGCATACCCAGATCAGGTTCTAGGATAAGCAGACCTCTACAGGAAAGCACAGAAGCCTGAAAAGTGTACAGTCCTGCCTCCGAATCCTAGTGCAGAGTCTTTCTGCTGACTGAGTCAGTGTAGGCTCTTCTGACTCTTAATAGCAAGTCCTCATGCTGCTGCAAGGAGCTAGTGAAATAAGATTCACTCTGAGTTTTGGAATATCGGGGATCTCTGTGATTTGTACTTGGCAAGTATTTAAAGTTGTGGGTGTTTTTGTTGTTTGTTGATGTTTCTTAGAATAAAAAAATACTCGGGTTTTTGCAGTATTTTTGGAAGGAAGAGAAATGAAGAAAAGCAGCTAATTCTGTGGCTCCAGGCTAATCACCCTTCTGGGTTGAGCTTATTGTTCGTCTTTCTTTGAGTATTTTTAGTACCTTTTTTGTAAAGGGTGATGCAGATGATATTGTGTGCAGTTACATGTCCACTCATGTGCAAAAATTCCAGTCCCATCCATCTAACAAGCCACACATGGCAAGAAATAATTCAAGCTATTCTGCCTTCGCTCTGAGTTAAAACCCAGTATAAAACCCATGATTTTCTGCTACACAGATGTGTGACATAGTGTTCCTGAGTCCTAGGGAATCCCAGGAAATGAATTGATCAGTTTTCATGGCTTGTCCTAAAAATCCTTTGATTTTCCTTTTAACTTTTCTGAAAAGTAAACTGTAACACTTCAGAAACTAGTAAGTTTACTTTGCTTGACATTGTGTTAATTTTATGAATCTTTAAAAAGTATACTTTGTAATATATGGAAATGATCTGTTTCCTAACTCACGGATTTTGTCCCACAGCACAGAAACAATGTCTATTCTTCAGGATGCACCTGCCTGTTGTTTGCCTCTCTTTAAATTTATAGACATCTATGAAAAGAAGTAAGTTCCATTTATTGTTCTGTTGATGCACTAGTGATTGGTGACTTCCACATAAAGCTGCCATGCTTAGCCTTAAGAAACTTCTCACCAGGGAAGACAGACAAAGCAGATTGTGCTGTTTAGATTGGAAATTTGAATTTTTTTATTTATTTTTTTTAAAAACAACTTTATTTTTAGCAAATTTAGACTTAAGTTCCTGTCATAGTTATGGTTTTGTTGCTATGAGGAGACACCATGACAGTGGCAGATCTTCTAAAGGAAAACATTGAATTGGGGCTGGCTTATAGTTTCAGAGGTTTAGTCTTTTGTCATCATGGTTGCATGCAGGCAGACATGGTGCTAGAGAGGTAGCTGAGAGTTCTACATCGGAATCCCTGGGCAGCAGGAAGATAGACACTGAGCCTGGCTTGAGACTCTGACTCCTTGAAGTCTACCCTTAATTGGCATACTTCTCTCTGACAAAGCCACACCTATTCCAACAAGGACATATATGGGGGCCATTTTCATTCAAACCACTACATTGTACTTCCTGACTCCCATAGACTTGTAGCCATATCATAATGCAAAATGCATTTACTCCAACTTGAAAAGTCCCCAAAGTCTATCAGTCTCAACACTCCAGTGTTCAAAGTTCCTGATACTCATGGCAATCTCTTTAACTGTAATCTGGAAAATCAAATTAAAAGGCAGATCACATACTTCTAACATACAGTGGCACAGACTATACCTTACCATTCCAAAAGGAACGGATAGGATATAGTGAGGAAATGCTTCATCAAAGCAAGACTGAGCCAGCTGGGCAAACTCCAAACTCTGCATGTCTGATGTCAAAATGCTCTTCAGATCTCCGACTTCTTTCAGCTTTGTTGACTGCAACGCACTTCTTTCTCTTGGGCTGGTTCCACTCCCTGTTAGCAGGTTTCCTCAGAAAGTATCACATGGCTCTGGCATCTCCAATATTTTGGGGTCTCCTTGGCATTCTAGGTGTCACCTTCACAGCTTCACACAATGGCATTTTTATGTCTTCATGCAAGGACACTCCTGACATAATGCTTGGCTTTAGTTGTGTTCCTTAGTCTTGGTAAAACTAATTCCAATAACTTTCTTCTATCCTTGAGTCTAAGCCAGAACCATGTGGCCAAAGCTGCCAAATTCTGCTGCTTTCTGGGGCTGGAACATGGTCCCCTTATTCAATTACATCTTCACCAGCTTCATGTTTTCAGTGGTTTCTCTCTCTGCTTAAGCTTAGCTGTCCTGGAACTCACTCTGTGGACCAGGCTAACCTCAAACTCAAAGATCAACCAGCCTCTGCCTTCTAAGTGCTAGGATTAAAGGTGTGCACTATCATGCCTGGCTGTAAGCTTTTCTTTAATTCTCTTTTTACTTTTCTTTAATTCCTTTTCATAAAGTGGAAGCTTAGCTGGGTGAGGGTCTTGCCCTGAGGTCACCACTCCCTTTATTCCACTTAGCTACTTCTGTCTTAGTTAGGGTTTCTATTGCTGTGAAGAGACACTATGACTATGGCAGCTCTTAAAAAGGAAAACATTTACTTGGAGCTGGTTTAGTCTATTATTGTCATAGTGGGAAGCATGGTCCTGGAGAAGGAGCTTGAGAGCTTTACATCCAGATCCAGAGGCAACAAGGACACACACACAGCCCACCCCCAGTGACATACTTCCTCTCACAAGGCCACACCTCCTCCAACAAGGCCACACTTCCGTAGTACCACTTGGTAAGAGCGTATGGGTACCATTTTCATTCAAACCATCACAGCTTCCAAAGCGAAGTCTTTTTTATTTTGTTTTGCATACTAGTTTATTACTCTTCCAATGGCATTTGTGAGCTTGCTCTGTACTTTAGACAGGAATTAGAATCTTCAGTGTCCAGTGTAAAGTAGGTGCATTCCAGGTGTTAGTGGAATGAAAGGCTGAGGTAATGCAGAAAATGCAGATTTGTACTTGTTCAGTACCCAAAGAGTTTCTTAGAAGGAAAGAGAAAGATCTCACAAATCTTCTGTGAGTCAAAGGGAAATGTCAATGAAAAGGAGGGAAGAGAGTGCTGCCCGGCAGCAGGGGAGTATGGCAGCTACTCTGAGTGAAGAGCGTGGCATGGATCAGAGGGAGAGAGAGAGAGCTGTGGTGGTCAGAGCTGTTCGCGAGGACAGGAAGAGAGAGGCAAAGCTCTGTACCAGTCCCAGTTTTGTGCTGATGTAGTTGGACTACAGAGGACTATGTGCCTCAGACATTTTAAGCCTCTTTGAAGCCTGGTGGCCAGCATTTGGGAATGGTGGCCAGAGGAGTTCGAAACCTACTGAGCTGTGCAAGGCCAGCCATGAGATGGCTGTCTCAAAAATTAAATAAATGGATGGATGGATGTAGATGGGCTAGAGTAGAGGTTCTCAATCTGTATGTAGTGACCCCTTTGGGGGTTGAATGACCCTTTCATGGGAGTAACATGCCAGATATCCTGCATATCAGATATTTACATTGCAATTCATAAGAGTAGCAAAATTACAGTTATGAAGTAGCAACAAAAATAATCTTATGGGTCAGGGTCACCACAACATGAGGAACTATCTTAAAGAGTCACAGCATTAGGAAGGTTGAGAACCACTGCACTAGAGAGATGGTTCAGCAGTTAGGAAGAATACTGGCTGCTCTTGCAGTAGACCCAGATTTAATTCCCAGCACATGGCAGCTCATACCTACTTATAACTATCTCCAGTGGATCTAATGCCTTTTTTTGACCTCTAAGGGCACTGTACACATGTAGTGCATAGACAGACATGTAGGTAAAACATGTATACACACCAAAGAATAATTTTTAAAGACAGTCCTTTTTTTAAAAAGTACTGTTGTTGGGTAGAAAGCAAGATGATGGCAGGGTTAAACACGTGGGCCAGTTAAACAAGAAGCAGTAGAAGGTTGTGTTGGGTCTTGGTTTTGGACGTAAAAGTTCTAGGACATCCTTGGAGTCTCAATATAGAGAGTTGGAGTGCTATTTTGGAGGCTCTGTGTGAGAGATGTTGGCTCTGAAAGTCATAGCTGCTATTTGATGAAGAGGCATTATATATGATGGGCAGGGAAGCAGATAGAACCAGAAGAGGTGGAAGGGAGGGAGAGCTGGATGGAAGGAAGGCCAAAGAATTAAACAAGGGTCAGGGTGAGTAAGGAAAGTGTGTGGAAAGAGAACATGCCAGGGGGTGAGGTCTGAGGACGACTGACTTAGAGCAAGGAAGAAAGAGGTCAGAGCCTGAATGGATAAATCCTGAGAGCTTATTTTCACTCTAACGGAGAGAAGAGTTTAGGACAAGAATAAGAGAGCACAGAGAGAATGCATACGTCCCCGTGTGGGGAGACTCCAGGGACTGGTGTTGGTAGGGATGAGTTTGATGGGTGTAGGGCACTGGGAATAGAACCTGGAGAGGGGAGAAGGAATTACTAATAATACCCAGGCCTGGTCACACTCAGTCCTCATTTAGCAAGTGTGACACAAGTTATCACAGCATTTAAAAATTGAGACTCAAACTGCTTGTATATCTTAACTGAGTTTATAAAAGACTGAAGTAGAGTCAGCATATGAATTCAGATCTCTCTGCACCTAGAGCCTGGGTTGTTATGCTCCAGCTATAGCAGTTCCATGTCAGGGTTGAGTCCAGGTACAGAAGACAGTGGTCCAAAGTTGAGGTCAGTGTGGTGTGAACAGCTCTCTAAAAGAGTACACTTCAGAGGGCAGTGGTTGGAGGTGACACATGTCGAGAACACTCCCATCTTAGACACGGGACACTGGCATAGGAAGGGACTATGGTAGTATTGTTGTAGCGAGCAGGGAGCCATGTAGCTTTAAGAGTGAGTGAGCTCAGTCAATAGTTTCATTTTACTCTTGGAGAGATGGGAAGGCCATTCTGTGTTGTTTCATTAAACAGGTCAGGTATTTCTACATAATCAAAGAAAAACATTCTAAACCAACATCTCTTTCCTTCCTGTTCTTAGGTATGGACACAAGTTAAATGTGTCTGATTTATATAAATTAACAGACACGATTGCAATCCGTGAACAGGGAAATGGGCGACTGGTGTGTCTCTTACCCAGTAACCAGGCCCGCCAGAGCCCCCTGGGCTCTTCCCAGTCACATGATGGCTCCTCCACAAACTGCAGCCCAGTTCTGTTTGAAGAGTTGGAGTATCACGAGCCTGTCTGCAAGCAGCACTGCTCTAACAAGGACTTCAGGTACATCAGTGCCCTCCAGAAAGTGTGAGCAGGGAATGCTTGCCACTCCTGAGAAGTCAGCTCATTATTTGCTGTCTTTCCTGCAGTGAACTTGTATTTGATCCAGACTCTTACAAGATTCCTTTTGTGGTTCTCTCTTTGAAAGTGTTCGCACCTCAAGTTCATAGTCTTCTGCAGACCCATGAGGGCACTGTGCCTTTGCTAAGGTGAGCCATGTTAGCCATTGGGAGTAGAGTGATTATAGGGTCATTCCTGAAGTCTGCCTACTGATGGAAACAAGGATTAAAAGGAGAGCTCTGTCCTAGGGTTGAAGCTTTGAGAAATGGATCATGCACTTAGTATTTCAGCAAGAAACTAGGTTTATGTTGAACTTCACAAATAAAAGTGAGAACAGTTGCTTCATTGCAGGAAAGGGATGCTTCCAATTTGAAAGCTGCACAAGTGCCACGAGAGTGCATCATTCCATCTGTGTTCAGGGGCCAAGGCTGGAAAGGAGTTCAATCTTTAGAGTACATTGAACCACTCTGGGCTGCAGACAAAGGCCAACTCGAGACTTGGTGGTCTTGACAACTCACAGTGCTCTAACTCCCTCCTGAGCGCTGCCCAGGGGTTTCTGCAGCTGTTAGAATGTGTCACAGCAGCTGCTTCTCAACAGATACAGCGGTTAAAGCCTGCTGTTCTGCCTGCCTGCCCCTTTCCTTGTTCTCACTAACCTCTCATCCCTTCAGCTTTCCAGATTGCTATGCTGCGGAGTTTGGTGACCTAGATATGCAAGACAGCCACAAGGGTGTCCCCTTAGAGCACTTCATCACCTGCATTCCAGGCGTGAACGTTGCCACTGCTCAGAATGGCGTCAAAGTAGTGAAGTGGATTCACAACAAGCCCCCACCTCCCAACACTGGTAGGTGGGCCAGTATCAGGGATTGAGCCCTAAATGCCCACCTGGCTACAGGGAGGACAGGAGGAAACCGTATGTAGTAGGAGGGTCTGGTCATGTGCTTCTGTGGTACTGCGTGTAGAAGCTGAAACTTGAAACAGCTGCTTGCTGCATAGTGATCCTGAGCTAAGAACACAAAATAGCCTTTGAGCCAGTGAAATCATGCCTAAGGACTCATGATTTTTTGTTTTGTTTTTTTCTTTTCTAGACCCTTGGCTTCTTCGTTCTAAAAGTCCTGTGAGAAATCCTCAGCTGATTCAGTTCAGCAGAGAAGTCATTGATTTACTGAAGAACCAACCATCTTGTATACTACCAATCAGCAATTTCATCCCTTCATACCATCACCATTTTGGAAAGCAGTGCCGGGTTTCAGACTACGGATATTCCAAGCTGATTGAACTACTAGAAGCTGTGCCTCATGTGCTGCAGGTAAAGGATACAGGGTTATGTGTTTAAAGAAACGAATGTTCTTCCATGACTTCAGCTGCCACAACCAAAGACATAATAATAGTTCTTACTTCTCAAAAAGCCGTTCTGAGCCAAACATCCTATAAGAGCTTGCTTCAAAATCCAGAAGCCCTCTCAAGTTTTCAAGAAACTACAAATTTCCAACCTAAAAGAGTTCCTTAGAGGCCTGTGGGCATTTTCCTTCCAGTTTCTAGGAGCTGACACTTGATTTCCAGCAGTTTCTGTAGGATGCTCATTATTGCAAGGGGCTGCTATGAGCATAATGCACTTACAAGTTGGTACCTACCAGGGTGTTAAGTGCTCTATCTTTCATGAGTTGGACATTAGTCACTGGGTTAGAGTTTATTGGATCATATCTAGACTGCCTATAACTTCCCTGAAGACAGTGCTTTAATAATTTCCTACTTGTTAAAAAGGCCTGAAAAACTTCATCTGTCTTGTAGAGATGAAATTAGTCATCCAGACTGAACATGTGCACTTCCTCTTTGTGCTCATGATCTTTTGAGACAATGGATGGCACTTTGAAAACAAGCAAACAAATGATCTTGGCCCCAGACAGTTGGGTCATTGTTCTTTTTAACTGTATATACTGAATTGTGTCCATTTGAAATTGCAGGCATTATATTTGAGGGAGATAATTTGAACGTAACAAGAGCAAGAACATCAGAGACAAGGTTGACACAACATATCTTTTGAGTTCTTCATAGTATAAGTAATTAGAACATTTCATTTTCAGATTCTTGGAATGGGCTCCAAGCGTCTGCTGACCCTCACTCACAGGGCCCAGGTGAAGCGCTTTACTCAGGATTTACTAAAACTTCTCAAGTCCCAGGCCAGCAAGCAGGTCATTGTGAGAGATTTCTCACAGGCTTATCATTGGTGAGTTGAAGGGAAGCTTTAAAGAAAAAAAAGCAGTCTTTTGTAAAGCTTGTTGCTGTGGCAGTGAGTTTACTCATTCCTTGCCCATTTCCCGTGTTAAAACATAGGTGTTTCTCAAAGGACTGGGATGTCACGGAATATGGTGTGTGTGACTTAACTGATATAATATCAGAGATCCCAGATACAACTATTTGCTTGTCTCAACAAGATGACGACATGGTCATTTGTATTCGAAAAAGAGGTATGTGGAGGGATGTTGTCTATCTCAGTGGTGCTGTTGTTTCTACTTTTGAGACCTGACCTCACTGTGTAGCCCAGGCTTGCAGTCTCCGAAGTGCTAGGATTGTGGGCATGAGCCCCAGTGGTTTACTTTTAAATGGAATAGTTATTTTAATATTGTGTGTGTGTGTGTGTGTGTGTGTGTGTGTGTGTGTGTGTGTGTGTGTGCGTGTGCACACGCACACACACTTTTCTCTCCCTTTCTGTAGCTCTTAATGGTTCCTTTGAAAGTGTAGTTTGTGACATTACCTGGTGCACAAAGCCTGTGTTCTTTAGAAGGAGGGAAGCCATGTGCCCTGTAAGGACGCACACCGGTTAGCGGGGTGCCTTGAACCCCAGCACTCAGGAGGCAGAGAACTCTCTGAGTTCCAGGCCAGCCTGGTCTACAGAGGGAGTTCCAGGACAGCCAGGGCCACACAGAGAACCTGTCTCAAGGAAAGAACAGGCAGGCAGGCAGAGAATCTGCTCAAAGGAGAGAAGCTGTCAAGTGCCAAGCTTGTGAAATGCTTCCTTCCCAGCTATGTGCGTGCTTCTCGTGCCCACATTATCTGATGGAGAGTCCAGGTTAGCTCTGAGAATTATTTCACTATGCATATTTTGTAAGAAAACAAACACAGAGGAATGTGGCATTTGTCTTTCCAGTTGTAGTTCAGTCAAGTCCGAGAGATACCTTATCCTGCCTATTACCAGTGAGGGGGTCTCTGTGTCCCTGAGGTCACAAGATTCCAGAGTTAAAACAGTAGTATCCTTTTTCAATCAATTTAAAATGAACAGATATAAAGATCAATATTTAAGTACTTTTTTGTTTTGTTACAATTTTGATGCCTAATAACTCCTTTCTGCTGATAACTTTTAACTTGAGATCAAATGAATAAACACAAAGCATGTGAATGTTCAGAAGTGTGATTTTACACAAATAATATCTTATTGCTTGAAGCACCCAGACTTCTGTGTCTGTCTTGTTCACACAGGTATAGTGGACAGGATTTATAGAAATTGTCCCTATCTTACAGGTGATGACGTGTGTATATTTTACCTCTCACGATAGCACCCTTTCCCAGGATTGTACCTTGAGCCTGTATGAGAACCACTGGCTCCAAGAACCTGGTTCCAAGTGCATGTGCTTCTTGTGGGCTGTGTGCCTGGGAAGGCAAAGCTGATCTCTTGTGACTCCAACAGAGCCCCTGCAGGGTTGGTACTAAGCACAGTGGGTGGTTGCCTGATTTATAAGGTGCTTTATTTTTTTAAAGAACGAACTCAGGATGAAATAGAAAGAACAAAGCAGTTCTCCAAAGATGTTGTGGACTTGCTGCGCCACCAGCCCCATTTCCGAATGCCCTTTAACAAGTTCATCCCCTCCTACCACCACCACTTTGGCCGGCAGTGCAAACTTGCATACTATGGATTTACCAAGCTGCTTGAACTTTTGGAAGCCATACCTGAGATTTTACAAGTAAGTGAAGAGATTCTACTTCTTTAACTGTTTTTCTAAGCAGTGTATAGGGAGGTGTTACTGTTTTTAGTTATGAGTCTGAAATTTATGTTAATGTGCGATTTGTTCTATAATCTCAGAATTTAAGAGGTGGAGCCTGGGGAATTCTGTGATTGAAGCCAGCCTAGGTTAAACAGCAAAACTCCACCTCAAAAATAATCTTCAGCTTGTGTTAAAATAGTCACTGAAAATAGGATGGGATGGTTTAAATATTAAACTGGGTATTTTTTGAGCAGCACTGTGCTTCCCAAACACCCTTGGAGGTGGGGTGAGAGTATTCATGCCAAGCTCTTCCAAGCAGAGCTGGATTTTTGTTATTAGTTTTGTTAACATTATCTTTGACTCCAAAAGTGTTAAAATTTTTTGTTGTTATAAGAGATACATAACAGAATTTACTGCCAGGAAAAAGACTGTCTTCCGTGTGTGTGTGTGTGTGTGTGAGTGCTGAAGGAAGAGCTCTTGCAGAAGTGTGCCTTCCTAACACACTCCCATCTTAAGTGACCAATGTGTAGTGTTCCATGCCACTTAATTCCACATACAATTGTGTGTTCAGACCCCTGCTTCTGCCCTGTGTGTTTCTAAGGTGTTGGAATGTGGAGAAGAGAAAATCCTGACATTGACTGAAGTGGAGCGATTCAAAGCTCTAGCTGCCCAGTTTGTTAAGCTTCTGCGATCCCAAAAGGGTAACTGCCTCATGATGACAGATCTGTTTACAGAATATGCTAAAACTTTTGGTTATACGTTTCGTCTCCAAGACTATGATGTCAGTTCAGTCTCAGCTTTGACACAGAAGCTCTGCCATGTTGTAAAGGTAAGCCAGTGTCCTTTTACTGAGAAGGTTGTGGCATGGTCTGTGTCAGGTGTTGTGTGTACTGCAGCATTTTGGTTGTGTGTACCCTGTGTGTCTTGCTGATGCTTCATAGCTCTGTGTCATTGAAACCTTAATAGGTACTAGGAGGTAGCTTGGTTTGGCACTTTAGATTTATAGTCTTCCTTTTATATATTTATGACCTCTCTGAACTGGCAGGGTCACTTTTTATCCTAGGGTACATGTACTCAGGTATAATAATCTCTTCCAGGCTGCCCTGAAGTTGAAGCCTTCCAGAGAGTTCGTTCTTTGTCTGCAAGGTTCCTAAGAGACTGTATCATGGATATTCCATGGATCCCGACTCATTTAAGAGTCATCTTGAGAACAAGCTCAAGCTCATAACTGCCCTTAAGAGGGCGCCTTCCTCATCTCTGATCTTCCCACATACAGGTAGAACAGCTGGACAGCTTCCAGAATATCTGCAGGTCTACAGCACAGGACTAGGGAAAAACTGCCAGGAGGAAAAACTGGAAAGGGAAGCAGGAAATGGTGGCATCATCAATCAGAGGCATGGAGGGAATCTGGTTTTATACTTATTACTGACAGGTTAGAGGTGGAGCCATTATAGGAGATAGGAAGGGAGTGACCAGTAGCATCCCATGAAACTTAGATAACTGGAGGTGACTGTCTTGCTGCTGAGAACAGCACTTAGAGGACTCTGAACAATGAAGTGTCAAGGGAAAGTGGCAGCAGAATTTGCTACAGCTTTTGGCTAGCTTGCTTGTGAGGGGAAGTTGGGAGAGCCATAGCTAATCACATGGGATGAAGGGAACAAATGAGCTGCTGGCTTGAAGTCCAGGTGCTGCAATTGGGTGTGTTTGAAAGTTCCAAAGAACAATGACTTGAGAAGTAAGCAGACACAGGCAAGAAGGGCTTCTGGGGTAGTGTGATAAGGAGGTGGGAGATGAACCATAAGGAAGGACTGCCCTAATCTTTCACAGGAATTAAGGCTGTTGGATGGGATCTGATAAAACTAAATCTGGCACCAGGAACTAAATGTTCACCAGGAAAAGGATGCTATGTTACCATTAAGTGGAAGGTTAATGTAGTAGAAAATAGTTATAAATCCTGGCACAGGGTTTCTTACTCCCCCTTAGACCATTTATATTTATGTTCCCAGATGAAACACACAGCCTTTATATTTTTAAATAGCCTTAGGCATCACAATAGCTGGGCAGCTGCTTACCCCCCCTCCCCTAAGTTATCACTTACTATTTACTGTGTTCCATCTGGGCTGCTCTTGATTCCAGTTGGGCAGACCTCAGGGCCACGATCTTTTGGCCCTTAGCCCATGGCAGCTCTCCTTTTTCCTCCTGCATGTTCTTCTTCTATTCCATGACAGCTCTCCCTTCTCCCTCCTGATCCTTTATCTCCAAGTCTGTGAAACCTAAACCCCACCTATGTCACTTCTGCCCAGCTATTGGCATCTTAATTTACCAATCACAGTTAACTGGGGACTAGGTCACAGGGGCTATGTGCAGACTCCAGGTCTTGGGGGCCCTCACTTAGCATTACAATAGACAGGAAAAGACAAAACCTCAACAAGTTTTAAGGTAACTGTTTAAAGAGAAGAGGGGTCAGAGCTTAAGCTAGAAGAGCTCAGAGAAGGTGTGGTGTGTGGAGCTGGGTGTGGAAGAGCACTGTGCACTTGGAGCTGATGCTCACCATGGATGAAAGGTAGGGATGGGTGTGCCATGTAGCTGTAGGTCGAGAAGCTGATATCTGGGCTCATGGTGGGAGCTGGCCAGATGACCACCATGAAAAGGACTTAAGGGGCAAAAGAACTTAGGTTATTGACAGGAATGCCAATGAACCAGTGACCCTTAGTGCTAACAGAAAAGTGAGTAACAGAAGCCTGGCGTATAATCCCAGGACCTAAGGAGGCTGAAGCAGGAAGACTTGAAATTTAAGGCCAGCCTGAGCACCTTAACAAAGACACTATCTCCAACTTTAAAAAAATAAAATAAAAATAAAAGTTATAGCTCAATGGTAGAGAGTTTACCCAGCTTGCAAAGCCCTGCATTCAGTCCTGGGGACGGGGAGAAACAGAAGCACATGAGGAAAGGAGTCGTGTGAGACTTGAAAGAAAATGGAGGAGATGAAGACAGTAGCACTGTCCAGGGGTGCAGAGATGAAGACAGTAGCACTGTCCAGGGGTACAGGCACAGGTCCACCCTCTCCTCTTTTTATGGAATTAAAAGGCCAACAGGCAAGGAGTCCTGGCAGAGCCAGCACTGATATGTGAGAAATGGCAAGTCTTAGTTTTCTCTTGGGGTTCTCAGTCTCATGGACAAAAATAAGAATAGACTCAAAATGGAAACTGGAGGTTACTTATTATAGTTTTAAAGAAAAAATCCCCAGACTGGCAGACTGTACATCTTCCAGTGTCTTGAAGAGGATTGAATGGAGAAAAGGGGGGGGGGGCAGGCCATGCCATTTGAGAAGCTGGCACAGAGGTCAGCCACATGGCAGGGAAGGGAGTTTTGCAGAAAATGTAAGGAAGCCCAAAGTACCAGGGAGCACATGCTTAGGCTCTGGCCATATCTGAAAGAAAAGACAGAAGAGAAGAAAAAGGAGTAGTTAGGCCTTTCCAAATCAGGACTCTGAAAGATAGACAGACCCAGCCAGACTTCATGTTGGCTTGTGGGTGGGGGTTAGAAATTCTGGAAAGGAAAAGTGCATTGTCTTATGTCTTATAAACCCACCTATTATTTATCTAGGTCTTTGTCGTACCCAATGGAATTAGCTGCTTTCAAAGAATATTTATTTATTTATCTTTTTATTTACATGGGTGTTTTGCTTGCACGTGTGTCTGAATACCACGTATGTGCAGTGCCCATGGAAGCCAGAAATGGGCATTGGATCCTCTGGGACTGGAGTTATAAATGGTTGTGATCTGCCATGCTGGGAATTGAACCCTGGTCCTCTGGAAGAGTAGCCAGTGCTCTTAACTAATGAGCCATCTCTCCAGCCCTTTTCTTAACAATAAGGGAGGAATTAAGGACATGTGGGTTGCATTCCTTAACAAAGGGTGAGAAGGGCTGGGCAGTGAACTGCTTCTGTCTCCGTTCCATTTCTACACCAGACACCCTATGATGTGTGTGACTGAGTAATTTTAGAAGTGAGTGAAGACAGAGCCTGGAGTCTGTCTCTGGAGAGCTGTCTGCAGTGGAGTCAATTAGAAGTTGAGGGACTGAAAGGACATGGTATGTATGACAGGTCCTGGTCTTCCCAGTGTCCACTGGCCAAGATGTTAGTAGGGGTGGGTTTAGGTAATAGAAGGTTGTAAGCCAGGACTAGGGACAGATGTGGCTCCGTTGGTTGAGTGCTTGCTTAGCATACACCAAGTGCTTGGCTCAGTTCTCTGTGCTGCATAAATTGGACATGGTGGTATATATCTGGGGTTCTGGCATATGGAAGGTAGAAGCAAGGAGGAACTTAATTCAAGGTTATTCTTGGCTACCTAGGGAGGCCAACCTGAGCTACATAAGACTCAAAACAACAAAAACCCAGTGAAGACCCTGGGTCAGGGCCAAAGATTAATTAATGGGAGGTTTGGTTTAAGTAACAAAGGCAAGAAAACCTGAGGGACCCAGTGCAGCCCTCGCTATCCTCTGGAGCTTCATGGGAGCTTGTGGGAAATGCTAGGTCCCGCTTCTCAAGCTGTGAGATCTTTGAGTGTGCACTGAGCATTGTTGTTTCTGAAGCATGCCTTAGATGATTGAGATCAAGGGGTGGGTATCAGCAGCATCAAAGAAACAGAGCTTGGTTTTCTTTAAAAAAACAACAACAACAACAAATAGCAGTATTGATCTAGGTGGCTTGCACTGCCACCTGAGGCCATGGCGATGACCGGGCCCATGCTGCCTCAGAGAGCTATGCCAGGGTCTGAGGTCCTACTGCAGCCAGGGTCTGTGTTGATACCTATGGCCCATGTTACTACCAAAGACTATAGCTATGCTGATGTCCATTGTCTGTGCTGCAGCCTGAGGTCATGTTGATGTCTGTGGTTTGGCTTGCCTCCGAAGAAGGCCTTTCTGGGTTCATGGTCTAAAAAGTATGTTAAGGATGCAGAAGTTTAGTTCTCAACCATTGCTGGCTTCTGGTTGGGGTTCAGGAACAGAAGGACTCAGTTCTATTAAGAGGCTGGCCATTGAGAGTTTGACCATGCTCCAGTGAATATTTAGATAACACAGATCGAATTTGGGGAGGGAGTGTTACAAAGTGGGGGCAGTCATGGAAGGACTGGGAAGTGAGTGTGATCTGGGTGTATGATATGAAATTCCCAAAGAACTAATAAAAATATTATGTTGGGGGAAAAAAGCAGTATTGGCAATGAATGGTCTGGGATTCTAAAATAGTAACGCAAATGTTTTGGACTTGTGCCTGCTTTCTCATTTCTTTTTCAAAGATTTATGTTTATGTGTGTGTGTGTTTGCCTGCTTGTTTGTGTGTGCATAGATAGCAGTGCAGTGGCGGTGGAGTCTAGAAGGCGGCACTGGGTCACCTGGAACCAGAGTTACAGGTGGTTGCACCTCCTTGATGAGTGCTGGGAACTGAACCTGGGTCCTCTGCAAGAGGACCAAGTGTTCTTAACTGCTGAGCCATCTCTCCAGTCCCCTCATCCTCCTGCTTTCAAAGCAGGATATGTGAACGGCTCTACTACCACTATAGGAGTGAGAGTCTGCCACTGTGTTCCTGTGTCAGTTCAGAGCATGCTTGAAAAATAAAGATACGCTGATGCTGGGCTAAAGAGGACAAGCATGTGGCTCTTCAGGTCTCACTGTAGGCAAGGAGCCATTTGGTCCTCACAGAGAAAGCAAAACCATCGGACAAGAAGCCTAAGGGAATAAAGACTGGATGCACTGGCAGATGGTGTGAGAACACAGAGCTCTGCTGCCTGCAGTTAAAGGCCATGGCAGGTCCTTGGACCTGAGGAAGGCAAGAGGTCTCGATCACTGAGTGCTTGTCTCTGCTCTTGGTATTTGGTTCTCAGACGATGCCATGTGCCCTTCACAGGTTCCCCAGATGATGCTATATATCATTCAAAGGTTCCCTCAAGTTCTTTGTCTCCTTGAGAATATGAAATGATCAACTAGATGCATAGCAGATGAAAATACCATCTTTAAAATTAGCTCTAGGACATCAGAGAAATGCAGCTTTCCCTGTGGTCACTAGCTTAGCCAAGACATGCCAGCTGGCCTGCTGTCTCTCTGCCTTAGGGGAAAGCAGCAAAGAAGAGAGAACACAGAAGTAGAGAGAACCATGGCAGTGTCTTCCAAATTTCTTCAAGATGAGTAGGTGTAGTTTGGGCTTATGGACTGTAGGGAGGGTAAAAAACATTTCTGCTGCAGTCTCATTCCAAGTGTTGGTCTGCTATCACAAAGAAACCCACTGCTGTTTGTGTGTAAGTGCCTCTATTGGTCTTATTAGCCAGAATGAGATGATCTGATTGGGTTTGCATTCTCCTTCTCTAGGTTGCTGATATGGAGTCTGGTAAACAGATCCAATTGATCAACAGGAAGTCTCTGCGGTCTCTCACTGCTCAGTTGCTGGTGTTGTTGATGTCTTGGGAAGGAGATGCCTATCTCCCTGTTGATGAGCTCAGGAGACGTTATGAAACCACTCACAGTGCTCCTCTCAACCCCTGTGAATATGGATTCATGACCTTGACTGAGCTACTGAAGAGTCTGCCTTACTTAGTAGAGGTGTGTGTGAGTGGGTCTTCAGACCCATCATATTGGAACCTTCTCAGCCTGGAGTTCTGTTAGGTCTACCTTAGAGCTGGAGGGGCACTAGAGGTCTTAAAATTGGCTGGAATGAAACTTTCTTTCTTTCTCTTAGTAATGTTTTTATCTTTTGGAATTAAAAAATATGATCATGTCATTTTCCCCTTTCATTTCTTCCCCTTAACTCCCTCCCTGCTCTCTATCAAATTCATAGTCTCCCTTTTAAAAACTTTGTATTATTACTTACTGTTAGATTATTTTACTTTAGGTGTATGAGTGTTTTGTTTGCATATATATATATGCATCAAGTGTATGCTTGGTGTCCACAGAACTGAGGAGGAGGCTTTGTAGCTCAGGAAACTGGAGTTACGTTACAAATGGTGGTTCACCACTATGTAGGTACTGGGAATTGAACCCAGGTTCTTTTCAAGAGCAGCAAGTGTTCTTAACTGCTGAGCTATATCTCTCTATTCCCCTTTTTCTTTAAGTGGTGGTGGTGGTGCTGGTGGTGGTGGTGCTGGTGGTGCTGGTGCGTGCAGGTCAATTTCCAGGAGTGTCTGTACTTTATACATTTGTTGAGGCGCTTGAAGTTGTATATACATATACACAATACATGCACACACAATGTAAAAAATTAAAAATAAAATGGTAAGTTTCAATTAATCCTGAAAAAATAGATAACTGCAGTTTTTTAAAGATTAAATTTTTTAATATTTTATGTGTATAAGTGTTTGTTTGCACACAGTACATATGACTGGTGCCCGTGGAGGTTGGAAGAAGGTTTTGTGTACTCTGGAACTGGAGATGCAGATGGTTGTGAGCTGCCATGTGGGTGCTGGAAACCAAACCCAGGTCCTCTGCAAGAGCAGTAATTACTCTTGCCTGCCGAACCAGCCCTCCAGCCCCAACTTCAGCTTTAAGAAAACAAACATTTTAGGGCATGAAAAAAAATGTGGTAGAAGATATATAATTTACTTTTTTTAAAATTGCTTTTTTGGTTTGTTGTGCTGTGAATCAAACCCCATGCCTCCTGCATGCCAAACAAGCATCTTACCACTCACTGAGCTAAGCCCTACCACACCACTTATTTTTATTTTAATCTTAATAATACTCTCTTAAAAGAAAATGAATCTACAGAAGATGTCAGCAGATAAAATTCAGCCAAGTAGGGAATGAATGATTAAGCTATCATCTTGTGACCATATGCTAGGTCAATAATTAAAAGAAATCAAGTCCTTCTTGATTTCTAAATGATATTCTAAGTAGGTATTATGCCGAGCTTTACCCCTGCCCCCAAGTCTGACACTTTAAAAACTGTTAAATACATTCTACCAAGTGCAAGTTCTGAGCATCAAGATAAAGAGCGTGTCATGGCTTGGTGACACTAGTGATGCCCCTTTTTCTGGTAATGTCAGCACATCTTAAACAGTGCTGCTTAAGTTTTCTCCATTTCAACCCTTGGTATAGAATGTTGTTATACAGGTGTACAAAGCAAATATTTGTTTGATGATAAATGATAAGAAAATTTATGTTTTGCATATTGAGATGGATGTGCTTGTTTGTTTTCATGTAAAAGAATCTTGGCTGAATAGTGAAACTATAGTATCTAAAGCATCTTCAATGTTTTTCAGAGGTGAATAATAGCAGAAAGCTGATATTAGCAGGAAAAAAAACCCACAGCTATTAATAGCATACCTCAGATGCAGACATGACTAGGTCTTTTAGGCAGCACTTGTTAGAGTTGCGTGCATGACAGCGTGTGTGGCACTGAGTGTGTGGTACAGTGTGGAGAAGTGCTGCTGTAAACACCTTGGATTCATTATCAGTTTGGCTCTTGAAGTGATTTTTTTGTGGTTGGGATTCAGAAACATTATTTTAAAGATTTATTTATTTATGCATGTGAGTGCTCTATCTGCATGTATGCGTGCATGACAGAAGAAGACATCAGATCCTTTTTAGATAGTTATAAGCTACCTATGTGGTTGCTGAGAATTGAACTCAGGACCTCTGGAAGAGTGGCTAGTGCTCTTAACTACTGAGCCATTTCTTCAGCCCTCAGAAACATTTTAACACTGCCAGTTTTTTGCAGTCCTCACATGCAGTTTCAAAAACTGGATACCAAAAGACACAGGGGGTTTGTGTGTGTGTTTGCCAGGATGACCACTATTGTTCTGCCTCATATAGTCTCTGGGAGGTGAAGTCCAGTCCCCACAGCCACTGTGTGTGTCTGGCTTGCCTCACCTTCACTGTCTGCTTGCACTGGGATTACAGAGTCCTTACTTCCCTTCCCTGCTCTTACAGTTTCTTCAGTATTACACCTGCAGAGACATCAAATTGCGCTGGGTTGTTGAGCCTTGCCATGAGTCTCTCCTAGCCTCTGGGAGACCCTTCTATGAGCCCCTTTCAGAGTTCTTTTAGAAGCCAAGGTGATTTGGGGCCTTCTGAGTGTTCTTGGCAGGAGGCCCTCACTTCAGAGCAGACAAGGCCAGTCTCTCAGGAAGTTCCTAATTTTTTTCTTTCTCTTCTGGGTCAGGTTTTTACGAATGATAAGGCAGAAGAGTATGTGAAGCTCACAAGCCTATACTTGTTTGCAAAGAATGTGAGGTCTTTGCTTCATACCTATCACTACCAGCAGATTTTCCTTCATGAATTTTCCATGGCCTATACCAAATATGTTGGAGAAACACTACAGCCCAAAACTTATGGCTACAGTAGTGTGGAGGAGCTACTGGGAGCCATCCCACAGGTAGGTGTTTTCCTCAACTTCTGGGAAAGTGTCTTCCTTCCTGAAGAGTCATTGCTGATTCCTGATCAGAGATGTAAGGTGTCACCTGAGTGCTGCCAGATAAGATGAATGATTTTAGTGTTTCTCAGTGACTTTTATAAACCTTAATTTCTGTGTGCCAAGTAAGTTAGTTTCAGGCCTGTCGTGTAGGAATGTGCTCAGTGGTCACCTAACCAGACAGGACCCCTAAGCAGATGCCCTGGATGGAATGTGGCCAGAGCAGCCTAGCTGTGACACCTGTGCTCAGTGGATATAGAGAATGGCCCAGGCAAGGCCTACTTCCTACGCATAGCAATCCTGGAGGGGCAGCGTCACATGCCTGTGAGTTACTGTATAGCAGGAGGCATAGGCTCTATGGTAGGTAATGTGGCATGCACAATGAAGAGTAGCCAGCAGCTGTGTTCTGGGAGATGCTGCAAAAGAATAAAAGTGAAAAAGGCAAGTGCTAGAGCCCCAGAGTGGGACTTGCTCCAAGGTCCTTGCTCCTCCAGGCATGAGCTTCCCTGTACTGTGGGGAAGGCAGAGGAGCCCAGCTTTACTTGTCTGTGGAAAGCCATTACTGCTGTCCACAGAAGAACTGAGGGAAAGTGGAATGGGGAAGGAAGCTAATGCAGGATCCCAGCTGCTGCCCAGGCTCCAGAAGGTATTGGTGAAGGAATTGAGCTGGGTTAAAACAAATTCTAAAACCCCAAAATACTCTAAAACCTTCTGAAGGCAACATGACACCACACTGGACAGCCCACACCTGACCTCCTGTGATGGATTGCCATCAAAACACTTTTTCCTTTTGCACTATAAAAAAAAGGAAAAACTCACTTAAAGTGCCATCAAGCTATGTGAATACAATGTTTATGCGATAGTTGAATTTCTAGTTTAAGTGCTCCCAGACCCCCAAGGTACCTCACTAAGTATAGGCAGATATTCCCAAATCCAAAACCCTCTTGAGTCCAAGCATTTGAAACAGAAGGTGCTCAGCTTCAGATGAACTAATGGAAGAATGCCTGGGAACCGAGGCCTGCTTCCATCCTGACCTGGCTGAAGTGTTGCTTTAGAAGCTAAAGAGAAAGCATAGACAAGCTGTTGGCATTGATTGAGTTCTGACTCTGGTGTGTGAGAAGCAGGCACAAGAGGCCCCACTCTCCTGAATGGTAGGGTGCTTTCCTCTCCTTTTCCACTGCTTAACCAGGAGTATGTCTTGTGTGCAGGTGGTCTGGATAAAAGGACATGGTCATAAGAGAATTGTAGTGTTAAAAAATGATATGAAAAGTAAGTACGCGCCCCTCCCCTCCCCTGACTCTCTTATGATTCTCTTACTGACTTTCTCTCTGATGAGCACGCTTGTCTTCTAGACCGGCTAAGCTCATTTGACCTTTTCCCTGTCAATCATGAAGACCAACCTGCAGTCAACAGGCAGATCCTGGAGGTGCCAGAATCCCATCTAGCCTCAGAACTCCAGCTTGGAACAGGTACTAGAGGAAAAGCAAGGAAACAGACAAAGCCTTAACGTTGAGGAGGTGTTTGCGGTGCCTGGGGCGTGTGGAGGAAAAGGGCAGTGGGCAGTTTCATTAAAGTTAAATATACATTAACATTTTTAGATGTATTTTATTTTTTGTGTGTATGAGTATTCTGCCTGCATGTATGTATATGCATCATGTGTGCATTTGGTGCTGAGGAGATGGGAAGAGGGCATTGGGTCCCCTGGAATGGGAGTTAATGGATGGTTGTGACCCACCATGTGGGTTCTGGGAGCCAAATTCAAGTCCTCTACAAGAGCAACAAATGCTCTTAACTGCATGAACCATCTCTCTAGACCTAAATATTCATTTTTTTCCCCAGTGCAGTTTGGCGTGTAGTTAACAACAGGTCTACATGTGCTAGTATTGAATGATTGTATAAGTTCCTTAAAGAATATCCCAATTCAGGTGGGTTTTTTTGATGCTTGCCAAACTGTTTCAAACTGTGGTGACAGAAGGAAAGACAACCCAGCCCCAAATACCTTGGGACAAAGTACCAGGAAGGGGGTAGGCAGAAGTAGATGAAAGGGCGGGTGAATTTGTACTGATAACCTAATGGAATTCTGCTAAAGATTGGTCAGAGTGAGTAGGCACCAAGATCGGTGGACTGTGCTGAGCTAGGTCATCAGGGTTCTTGCTAGACTAGATTTGGAAAGGATAGCATAGCATACAGACCTTAAGAAGAAATAGCTCAGGGACCTGAACATGGGACGTTAATATATAGTGATGCACATGTGCTTGTCTGGGTAACCAAGTCATGGACCAACTCCAGAATTCTTTAGACAAATCTTCAGCAGACTATTGGCTTTGGTGTATTGTTTGCTAGGTGTCATCTTCCTGATAATGGCACAGTTGTTTGGTTGATTTTTGTTTTAGTTATTTGTGTGTGTGTGTGTGTGTGTGTGTGTGTGTGTGTGTGTGTGTGCGCGCGCGTGCGCATATGCATACATATTATGTGAGAGAGAGTGCACTTGATTACTTCATGCTGACTTCTGGAGCTGAAGAAAGCCTCAGGAGCAGACCTTTGTGCCTTTTGAATATAGTTTCCTGTCTTCTCTCTGCAGGACCCAGCCAGATGGAGCAGGAGCTTCTGCACCTGGCCAGCAGCTCCCCTGTTGACCTTCTCTGTGCTCCTGTTCCTTCATGCCTACCATCCCCTCAGCTAAGACCAGATCCTGTCATCCTGCAGCCTACTGATCTCATTCAGTTTGAGGAGCACCCTCAAGAGCCTTTGGGTAGGTTGCACCCTATACGCTGGGCACTTGTCTGTGGGTTTAACAGATGATCCATGATGCCAGTGTAGGAGGTATCTGATGAACATGGGGAAAAGCAATACTGTTTCAGGTATAAAAGTACCTGTGCTGATTATTCAGCCCCTTCCCTTCCTTGGTGGGGTTTCTGCTAATAGGATTTATAAATCTGGTATAATCTAAAGTTGAGGGCCAATGTCATTGGGCTGCGGAAGAGCCTGTGATTAATGAGTCCTGTCCCAGGTCCTCTGGAACTTCTAGCCTTCCCACCTTGTCTGAGGTTCAACTGAGGCAACACCTGTTACCTGCTACACAACATTTACTTAGGTCCCAGTGGATTCTGGGGCTTTAGGAAGCTGGTCTGAGCAAGGTACTTATGGCTTGAGGTCCTAGAGTCCTGTGACCTAAAAACCACGTAAGGTGATCTCTTCAGTTGTTGTTTTAAGACAGGGTCTCACTGTAGCTTTGGCTGGACTGAAAACTTGCTTTGTAGATTAGTCTGGTCTCTAATTCACAGAAATCCCTGTGCCTCTGCCCCCTGAGTGCTGGAATTAAATGCTGATCTCTTAACATCCTAACTTAATGTTAGCCTGAGGTGAAATCCATTCAGTTTCTTACCCCTGTGTCAGGTGCTGGGGCTGATGGACCACTACCTCTGCTCCACAGGTTAAGTGACTAAGGCCTTTTGGGTGTTGGTCTGTCAATTCTGCCTTTGAGGAGTCCCAGATGCTCTATGGAAAGCCTTCATTTTCCCTTTTTGTCACTTGAACCTGACTCTTCCCTTTTCTACCTGTACTTCTTCTCTACTGTTGGCTCACTTCCACTGTCCACAGTCTTTGTAGGGCAGTATTTGACACTGCTGGCCCCACACCGGGCCAGGAGAGATTGACGTTGCTTATGACATAGAAAGAGCCAGTAGGAATATAGGCTCACTGTGTGCTCCTTTGAAATGAGGGCCTGGGGATGGTAGGGGTGGGGAGTTGCTTCTTCATGGGGTGCTGGCCCCATGCACACATGTACACAGGAGCTCTTCCAAATGCTGTGACAGAGAGAAGGAGCACAGGTCCCCTGCCCATCTGAGGAGAAGCTGGGGCTGTGTCATCCCTCTGTCACTATCATTTGGCCTATGCCTTGGCATCAGGGGTTTCTTGCTACACACAGAAGGCATCTAAGACACAGTGGTCTTTCTCGAACATATGTGAGTTATATGATATCTAAACTCTGAAGAAAAACTGCTGACTTTCTAAAATAGCTGTGATTTCAAGCGGCTCTTTCCTTGTCTCTGGAGTCAATACCATGGCAAGCATGTGGCCTCTTTAAGAAGAATGGGCAGGCACTCACTAGCAAGCACTAAGGTCCTTCTCCCTGCTGCCTCAGAACATTCACAAGAGGTTTATGAGTCTTAGTCACCAGACAGAGAAATGAAGGAGCAGAGTCTGAGGAAGAAAAACTGACCTTTATAGGTAGCAAACATGATGCGTCTAAAAGTTTGCAATCTAAAGAAAAGTGGTTTGTCATTTATAAATATTTTATTTTTGTAACATACAATATTCACCTTGTAGCCAATACCTAAACTGTGACATAAGTGCGACATTTGGTGCTTTAGTTGTTTGGTTTTGGGGTTTTGGCTTTTTTTTTAGACATGGTTTCTCTGTATAATAACCCTGGCTGTCCTGGAACTTGCTCTGTTGACCAGGCTGGCCTTAAACTCACAGAGATCTAACCACCTCTGCCTCTACTTCTACCCCCTAGGTGCTGTTTGTTGTTTTTGTTTTTGTTTTGAGAAATTGTGTTGACTTGTAGCCAAGGCTGGCCTCACACTATGGTGATCCTGCCTCAGCTTCCTGAGAGCTGGATTTATAAGCCACCTCCTCACCTGGCTCTGTTGGGTTTTATAGCTTGTTTTTGTTTTTAAACACAGATGAACTGAAAACCAGTACTTCTTATGAGCCCTAGAACTAAATCTATTTACATTTCCTTCTAGGAGTTTTAGTTTTAAACCAAGAAGAAAAATCAGAAATTCCAATACCAGTAAAGAAGGAGAACTTGTCCTGTGACTCCTCACTCAGCAGCCCAGCATCTGCTCCTGCTCCTGCTCCTGGCTCCTCCTCAGAAGCCCCTGGGCCACTGATCAGCAAGGATGCAGTGGAAAGCCCAGCCAAAAAGCAGCCCAAAAATAGAGTCAAATTGGCAGCCAACTTTTCTTTTGCACCTGTAACCAAGCTCTAACTCCCATTTTGAACAGGGAATTAAATTAGGATGGGGGAAAACTTTCTGATTCTACACACAAAAATGGGCTTAAAAACTTCATTTTATGTCTTGACCCCAGAAGCCACTTTTATTAATGATACATGGGGAAATGGTTTGGTTTTTTTTTTGTTTTTTAACTTTCAGATGAACTTTTCTTCCTTTATTTCTCCCAGTTATTTGAAAGAACTCTTCCATTAAGGAATCTGTAATATTTTACCAAATTTTTCTAGACTATTGTGAATTGTGGTGGTTGGGAAGAAATAAGCAGAGATCACTCAGCAGGAAGTGGCTTGAGTCCCACTGAGCAGTCTCCATCATTTGTTTAAGCAAATGGATTTGTGGTTGTTCAAGAAGCCGAGCATGTCCATGAGCCTATGGGTCACACACCGGCATGAGCGAGTGGCAAGAGAGCCATTTTCAGGCTGACAGGAAAGTTCCTGGCTTCTAGGTGACTTGTTGGTGTGCCTTGTTTTTTTATGTAACTATGTCTGTGGTTAACCAGTGTGGCCTCATCCCATTTTTTAAAAAATTTCCATTTGAAGATTCCATTTAAGAGCTTTCTAGAAAGTTATTTCCTGCTTCCCTTCTCTGTCCATCCCAGTTTGATAAGGATAAGGTTAAGGAAAAGAGATGGCCTCGATACCTGCATTTAAAGTCAGCATGTAAATGACACATTGTGTGTTGAGGTGGTAATGGTAAGAGTCTGATTTTTTAAACTATGCATTAAATGCATAAATTGTAAATCAGCTGAGTGGTGAAGTGCTTCAAGAGGCGTGAGTTCAATACTATTTCCACTAAGAAGAGACCTGAGTTCTATCTGTAATGTGAAGGTCAAGGTTGACCAGCCTATCCTTGTTCTTGTGATTTAAAAGTTGGCTGTAAATCTGGGAAGCTTTCTATGTGAAGATGTGTGTCCATGTTAGTTCATCTTGACGTCTTTTAATAGTGTCTGGTTATTCTCGCTATTGGAAGCACGTTTGGGTTTTTGTTTTGTTTTTGTGGTGTCTGATGTTGGCATTTGGAAAAAGCCAGCCTTTGTGGGCACTGTCTTGTGGAATGGCCTTCTCTCTGGGTGCCTAAGGTGCCTCTCACCCCTGTTGGAGAGACCTGACATTTACAATGGATTGTATCTGTTGGGCAAAAAAGGCAAATCCATTCATAGAGCAGAAAGAACTGTTGGCACACAGTCTTCCACTAGTTAGATGACTTCTTTGGTGGGAAATGTTTATATTTTTTTCTAGAAAGCCGGAAAATGGATTCTGATTTCATAGCCAGTATTTTGATAAAGCTGGAAAATGGATTCTGATTTCATAGCCAGTATTTTGATAAAGCTGGAAAATGGATTCTGATTTCATAGCCAGTATTTTGATAAAATGTCACAAAATTAAAGGCTGTAGAGAGATTTTTTTACCAGTTGAATTTTTTTGCCAAAACCTTTTAAATGAAGCCAGTGATTCCCAGTTCTCCAAACTATGGCCTGCCCCACCCCAGATGGAGCTGCACTGGAAATGTTCTGCAGGCCTGCCACTCTTTCTGTGCAAAGCCTGAAGTACTTTCTGTTCAGGCCTGGAGATAGCACTTCTTTTTGAGGCCTGGTAGCACTTCCTCCTTAAGGCCTCATGGCACTTCCTCTGCAGTTTTAGTGCATAGGAAGCAAAATGGCACATGTGCAATTTCTTTAAGGCTTTGAAGCAGTGTAATAAAGTTGGTGTTAAGTGAGTAAGTTGCCTTATTTATAGACATCCTAAGGCTTAGCTTGCCTGCTCACACTTTAGGTTTGCAAGCGTAGACGGGATTATGGACTTTGAAAACACTAGATGTCACTAAAGTTACTTGGAGTCATCTCAAAGGTCAGGTTCTGTGGGCAACAAAGAATAGTTATGTACAGGGAATGAGTGTGTTTGCCATTTGCTGGAGTTGCCCTTCTGTCTGGGGTAAGTGTGACTGACCCTTGCTGTTTACAGATGTGAAAACCCAATTGGAAGCACGCTGTGCAATGTGCCCACAGTGGCCATCCAATCACTAGTGTCCAGAAGCTTAGACGATGATGCTATGATGTATGTACTTGGGATGAGAAGGCACCTTTTCTGGATGGAAGGATGTAACAGATTAGATTTATCTGTTGAAAAGACAAAAGTTATCCCCAGAATCCCCTTTCCCATCTTCCCATCTTGTACTGTTTGCTTTTGATGAGGCTTGGGGGACAAGAAGTTTTTCTTAACTGTCTACTTTGTTTGAACACTTTTTTTTTTTTTTGGGGGGGGGGGGGATGGTTCAAGTGCTGTTTGTGTGTTGGGACCAAACGGTTGTCAATAAACTTTATGAGCAAGCATCTGTAATGAGTGCTTTTGTTTGTGGGGTGGGATTATAAACTAGTCTAATCAGCTCATTTTGGGTGACCTTAGCTTTTCCTCTCTCCTGAAATGTTAGGCATTTAAGCTGGAGATGTGAGTAGCTCAGTTGGTAGAGTGCTTGCTTCACATTCACAAAGCCCTGGGTTCAATTCCTGGCACCATATAAATCATATGTCATTTCAGCACTCTGGAGGTGGAGCCAAGAGAACTGGAAAGTCTTGTCATCAACATAGAAAATTGTAGGCCAGTCTGGAGTGTGTGGGGTAAGCTTACCTCATTTAAGGGATGCTGAGGACTGAAGCAGGAGTCTGGAGTGTTGGCGCCATGGGAATACAACTTGGATTTTCCAGCCCTGCATCCTGTTCCACAAGTGGAAGAGAACCTTCTAAGCGAAAGCCAAGATGAATCCTAGGTTCTCCCTTTGAGACATATGTACTGTCTGTATGTCTGGTTTCTCCTTGATAAGCTTGCTTTCCCATTAAGCAAGTCTGGGAAGGAAAGACTTCTACACAGTTTCAGCTATGAAGTCCCTACCCCACCCTAATCTCTACCCCTTGGGAAGAACAAGACAAGTTGCTTCTTGGTGGAAAATTTGAGAAAATTTGACTGGAGAGATGGCTTAGCAGTTAAGAGCGCTGACTGCTCTTCCAAAGGTCATGAGTTCAAATCCCATGGCTTACAACCATCCACAATGAGATTTAATGCCCTCTTCTGGGGTGTCTGAAGACAGCTACAGCAAACGGGGCCCAGCAAGAAGAAAAAAAGTGTCTGAAGACAGCTACAGTGTTCTTACATATAACAAATCCTTTAAAAAAAAAAAAAAAAAAAAAAAAAAAAAACTTGTCCATTAGTGCCTCCAAAACACCTTTTACCATAGCAAAGTTTCA
Organism: Uromys caudimaculatus; assembly: GCA_028551405.1. Taxonomy (NCBI): domain Eukaryota; kingdom Metazoa; phylum Chordata; class Mammalia; order Rodentia; family Muridae; genus Uromys; species Uromys caudimaculatus. Next base: position 96,216,373 of record CM052710.1, on the reverse strand, counting down.
CAAAATGTTGGAGTTGGAGAGATGGCTCAGTGGGTCAGGTGCTGACTGCACAAGCATGAGAACCCAATTTCAATCTCCAGACACACCTAAAGTGCTAGGCATGGTAGGCAGGCCTGTAATCCTGGTGCTGGGGGCAGACAGACACATCACTAGAACTAAGTGGCCGGCGTGTGTGTGTGTGTGTGTGTGTGTGTGTGTGTGTGTGTGTGTGTCCGTGTGTGTGTGTCCGTGTGTGTCCTTAATCCTGGTGCTGGGGGCAGACAGACACATCACTAGAACTAAGTGGCCGGCGTGTGTGTGTGTGTGTGTGTGTGTGTGTGTGTGTGTGTGTCCTTCCCAGCTGCTTGTTCCTGTGATGCCTTCCTCAGAAAATCAGAACTTAAGAATGTGAGGTCTCCTTCCATATTCCCACAGCCTCTGCACCTTTTAATTCCACAGAAGGACTAGGGAAAACAATTGTTCATGATACCCCAAACATTAGATACATTGTCCATAAGGAGGAAGGTGGGGAGAAATCTGCGCCCCTCCCTAAGGGGCCTGCTGGGTTGGAGCAGATAGGACCTGAAGCTCACTGGTTGTCCTTGGAATTTCTCAATATGGGAGGGAGGTTTGAGTTGTTTGTTGAAGTGTGAAGGGACCTAGAGCAGCAGGTATCGACCTGTGGTCACAACCCCTTTAGGGGTCACATCATATATCCTACATATCAGATGATTCGTAATGAGCACGACTACAGTTGTGGTTTGAATATGCTTGGCCCAGGGAGTGGCACTATTAGGTCTGGCCTTGTGGAGGAAGTGTGTCACTGTGGGTGTAGGTTTTGAGATCTCCTAGCCACAGGATACAGTCTGCCCTTGGCTTCCTTTCAGTGTAGGTATAGAACTCTTGGCTCCCCCAGCACCACGTCTGCCTGCATGCTGTCATGCTTCCTGCCGTGACAATAATGGACTGAACTTCTGAAAGTATAAGCCAGCCAAGTAAATGTCCTTTATAAGAGTTGCCTTGGTCATGGGGTCTCTTCATAGCAATGGAAACCTAAACTAAGACAGTTAATAAATAGCAACAAAATAATTTTGTGGTTGGGGGGTCACCATAACATGAGTAACTGTATTAAAGGGTTCATAGCATTAGGACGGTTGAGAACCACTGGCCCAGTTAACCAGGAAGGAAATTGGTGGAGTAGTGGGGACACAGAGGGTGGTGGAACTATTGGAGAAAGGTCATATAATTTATGACTCAGTCTCTTCCCATGGTAGAAACTCACTTCCTCCTTCATATGCATGCTGGAAGATTTGCTTTGTGTCCTGAGGCCCTATGCAACTTTGGATCCTGGGGTGTAGGAGAAGAGGGGTCTGAATTGTTTGTCATATCACACAAGATGGGGACCTAGAAATGTGGCAGATGCTAAGGCTCAGAGATCATTCATCATGGGGTCGGCCCTGGGGAGACACAGGAATCTTGGGAAAATACATGGCATGGGGCCTTGGCTTACAGAGCTGTATCCTTTGTGGTCCCTGCAACATCCCTCCTGCTTACCTTCTGAGAGCAGCACCCACTCTGTTAGAACCATAGCACAGCTCAGCAGCCTTCCTATTTCCAGTTTCCTGCTTGCTGCTTTGCTGGTGGCAGGTTCATTTATCACATGGATAACTCTAAGCTCCCCCTAGTCTTCTTATGCCTTTCTGTGTCTTACAGACTGGATACTGGAGGTACAGAGAAATAAATACAGAGAGACCTGGGTTCACTCAAGGGGAGCATCACTGGAGTTTTACTCTGAGTTATATAGCTCTGCAGTGAAGTTCCTTTCTTTGGCTAACCCCTACTATGCAAGGAGATTCAGTTATCCCAAGCTCCATACTGACCTGTCTCTCTCTTACTAGGATACAAGGTTTACATAATCCATTCCCCAGCACCTGTCAAGGACCACATTGACCAGTGGAATTTCCTCACACATCCACAAGTGGAAACACGCCGGATGTTTGTTTCTTAAGCCCCTGGCCTCAGCACTCTGGCCCAGGCATGACGCTCATCTGCTACCTTGTGCAGGACAGCTCAAGAGTTCTGGTGCCTGAATTCCATCACTTACAAGTTATATGACTTTGAGTTCATCACTTCTCCATCCTACGCCTCAGTTTCCCCATCCACCAACTGGGGATGATGGCCCTACTGCCCTGCAGTATTGCAGTGAGAGGAAGCTTTTGCCTGGGTCCACTCTGCACATTCTTCGTTCTCTGGCAGTTCCTGCTCAGTTTGTGTCTCTTCCTTCAAGTCAGTATAAACCAAGGCATGAAGCTAGGACTGGGAAGAAGGTGCAGAAAAGGATTGGATTGTGAGAAAGCTGGCCTGGGTCCCTGGACTTTCCCACTGTGCTTGTGGGGAAGCACAGGAGGGTATCAAGCAGCAGACCGAGTTACATCGGTGCTTTTCAAAGATCATTTCAGCTGCAGAGCACAGCATGATCTGTCTAGAGGCAAGGCTGTGGGAAGAAGGGCTGGCTGGTGAGGAACTTGAGATGTCTTTGGCAGGGGAAATGGTGTGTGAAGATCTAGGAGACATGCCAACAGAGAGGGTGGCAAGAGGAGCCAAGGAACTGAAGGAAGTCTGCGGTCTCAGTATTAGGAGGTAAGGCTCGGGGTACAGGAAGAGGGGTAAGCTGCATAGAAGAGTACTGGTTTTTCTTTCCACCATGAAAATAGCTTAGGAAGAATCTGTAGGCTGCTGTGGAATGAGGAGTAATGAAGGATTAATGAGTGGTTGTAGCTGATAAAAGTTGATAAAGCAATGACAGTGGCTGCTACAGGAGAGGCCACACTCTACAGATACTTATGAGGTAGGTGCTAGAGACATAGCAGTTGAATAACAAAGAGTAATAGGTCAAGGACTAGAGGACATGTCCTAGGATAACCTTGGGCAGCTGGGATTGGGATACCCTTCCCTAACACGGAAATACTTAGAAGAAACCTAGTACCAAGTTAAACCAAGTCAACTGATTTTTCCAAAGATTTATTAGTGTGTAGGGGGACAGTTGGGGCTGGGATATTCTCATGCTGCAATATTGTAGGGTTGATAGAGTGTCCGGCGTTCACTTCGCCACAGGGCTCAGGCCCTTGGGGAGGCAGAACGAGGGAAGTTTTAACTGCTATTACCCCACTCCGGTGCCAGGCAGTTGTCAGGCTGTGGGAAGCCGCAGGACACAGCGCTGGGGGTGGGGGAGCACAGTCTGAGGTCCTGGAGACAGCCAGAGCTGGCTTGGGGGTCTCTGGGCCTGTGTGGAGGCCATCTGGTTCTCAGGCTCTTGGGCACCTGGGTGCCGCTGGATGCCACAGAAGAGCTGAGAATGGAGTGGGGGCCCTTGAGCTGGATCCAGCCCAGGGCCGAAGGGAAGAAGTGGGGAGCTCCAGCTGGGTCCCGCGGGGATGAGAGAGGCCTTGCCTTGCCGGTGGGCAGCTGGCTGGCTTGGTGGTCGTGGCTGGGAGTATTGAGAGGCCTTCCATGGGAGATTAGACAGTCGGCTCTTTAGACAAAGGCCTATTCCATTGCTCCCCATGGCAGATCCCAATGAAAAGAAATAGTCCATGGTTTTAAGACATTTATTGTCATGGCGGAAAGTGGATGAATAAAAACTGTACCCCACTTCTCAGGGGCGGGCCTGAGGTTAAATAACTTTTGCAGGGAGGAGTGTGTGGGAAGGGGAGTTTATTGGGTAAGCCTCCAGGCCTTCAGGTATCCATTACATGGAGACCTGTCTAGGGCTACGTGACCATAGGTCATGTCCTCTACCTGTGAAGGGGATTGGGGAGTTGCTCTTACGTGACTGATAGCCACAAATCTATGGAGGGCTGTGGTCTCATGTCCGGAGCCTAGTGTCCGGGAACCAGGCAAAAACGCCTGCCATCCCTCAGGGTCACCAGGGTTTCCAACCTTAGCTCAACCAGGGACCAGGCTACCTTTCACAGCCCTGCACAATATGAATGTGAAGATCAAAGGAGAATTTTCAGGAATCAGTTCTCTCCTCCTACAGAGGATCCACCTCAGGTTATCAGGTTTGTGTGGCAAGCACTTGGCCTGCTGAGCCATCTTGTCAGCCTGAAGTTGATTAATTTCATCTTAAGCCCCAGAGAATAAATATTTCAGGGCGTGAGGGCCATGTGCTCTTTAATAGTCAGCTCGACCATTTAGCAAGGAAGCACCCAAAGATGGTCTGTGGCTGAGTGAGACTGAGTTTTTTCTAATAAACTTTATTTATGAGAGCAAGAGAGATTTTGCAATGGTCAGGAACACTGGCTGCTCTTCCAGAGGACCTAGGATCAATTCACATGGTAGTAACAGCTGTCATAACCCCAGTCCCAGGGAATCTAATACCCCATTTTGGTCTCTGTAGGCACTGCATGCAGGCAATGTACAAATATATATGCAGGTCAAACACCCATACACATAAAATCAAAATAAAGGTTTTAAAAAGCTTTATTTACAAAGACAAAAGGCAAGCAGGCCTTAGATGGCAGCTTGCCAATCCTTGTTTTAGGATATTTTACTTCATTGTGCATGTTGTATTCCAGTGTTGATTCGGGGCAAATCTAAGCTTAGGAGGGATATCCAAGTCGGAAAAACAAGTCTAGGAGTGCATTTGGCCATCCAAGATGTTTGAGAAGTAGAAAAGAGAAAAGACCAGACTGATGAGGATCCCCAAGCATCAGGAAGGTTTAGCAGAGACTAGACAGTCTATCACCCTGTCATTAAAGAGGGAAGAACAGGACAGTTACAAGTCTGAAACAGCCTGTGGTCAAGCTGGTCTAGGAGCTCAGTTCAATTGACCAGAAGAACATGACAAGAGGCCATGTAATAAGAAGCCAGAAAGATGGCTCAGCACTTAAGAGTGTCATTTTGTAGAGGACTCTAGTTCAGTTCCCAGCTCACAACCTCCTATAACTCCAGCTCCAGGGAGGTAACACCCTGACACCCCCTTCTGGTTTCCATAGCTACCTATACACACGCAACACATACATACATACATATAAACACATACATGTAAATAAAAATGAAAAGCTCAAAATTAAATAAGTAAAATAAAGGGGGCTGGAGAGAGTTGCTCCTGGGAGGTAGGAAGCACAGCTAGAGATTGAAGTAAAGCACGTGTGTCTGTATCCCAGGCACCAGAGACCAGGAGACTGACTGATGTGCACCAGCCAGATGTAACCTAATGATTGTATTCCTGATGAGAGGATGTAGCTTTGAGAGAGCATCTAAGAACAGATTAACAGACTCAAGAAGTTTGCCAGTGGCTCAGTAGTAGAGCACTAACATGTACAAGTCCTAGCCCCAGAAGTAAAACAAGTTTATTCAGAAGATGGGCATGGCAAGTCCACGGCTACCTCTGAAAAAGTAAGGCTAGGAAGATGCTGAGAAAGACGGCAGTGAGAGTGGAGAGGTACTTGTTTAAATGGGAGATGTGTTCAAAATGCAGTAAGAAGAAAATGGACTGTCAGGGATATAGGGGCATGAGCAATGAAAGATGATTCCCCCACTGGTCACAGGACTCAAGCCATGGAGTCCTGCTGTTTCCTCAGCGGCACAGTGAGGATAGTAACAGGATCTGCCTCTGTGGCTGGTGGTAGACACTAACAAGCTGATGTGTATATGTTACTTAGTGCAAAGAATAGGATTCCTGTTGTCATCCTCCTTGATGCCTGCCTTCCAGAAGGATCAAGTCTGGGTGTGGAGGGTCTCATGATATTCAGAATTCCTCAGCTTTGTGGTAGCTCTGGTGATCCAAGATCATCATCTCTCAATCTCATCTGGTCCTGTCCTGCTTAAAGCCCAAATAGATGTTTGTGTTACAGCTCTTAGAGTCTTGTGTATGAGATACACTGTGTGTGTGGATGCACATGTACAAAGGTGCCCACTGGATGTCAGAGGACAACTTTCAAGAGGCAGTTCTCTCTCGAGGCAGGGTCTCTCTTGTCTGGTGTGCTGTATTATTTTTCAGACTAGCTGACCAGAGAGCTTCTGATTGAGTGTCTTGTTCCTGCTTCTCCTCTCCTGTAGGAGTGCCGGGATTGCAAATGCTTTTCATTTCATCTGGCTTTTTAGGTGGGTGTGGTGGTTTGAACGAGATGTTCCCCATAAGTCTTGTGCCTTTGAATATTTGGCTCTTATTTGGTGGCATTTTGGGGGAAGGGGTTGGAAGGTGTGGCTTTGCTGGAGGAAATATGTCACTGGATGTGGACTTTGAGGTTCCAAAAGACCCCTACCATTCCTAGTGTGCTTTCTGTTCCCTCCTGTGGTTCAAGACGTGAGCTCTCACCTGTTCCTCCCACAATGCCTCACTGTACATCATGATCCATAAGCCCAATTAAATGTTTTTTAAAAGTCAGTTTCCTTGGTCATGGCGTTTTATCACAACACTATAAGAGTAACTAATACAGTGGGATATGGGCATGAAACTTAGATTATCAGCTTATTTGACAAGTAGTTTTACCCACAGAACCATCCTGCTGGCCCTAGATACTCATTTTCAAAACAAGTAAAGGAATAGCAGCAATATAATACAGGTCTGCTAGGAACTCAGTGGGAGTACTGGATGCTGGGAGCTTAGTGGGGTAAGTACTGGAGGCAGGATATCTGTGAGGGATTGGTTCTCGGCCCCTTTGCTTGCCATGTTTTTCATGGGGAATGGACAACAGAGCCCTCTGTGTGGTCTTAGTGTTTTGAGTTAGAGTGTGAAGGAGTCTAAGAAGTTGGATAAGAAATCTGCCCCAGTTTCATGTTTACCTGTGATGGGTCATCATATCAGCTTGATTGGATTAAGAGATACCTGTGGGATCAATAAGGCATACCTCTAAGTGTGTCTATGCAGGTGTTCTCAGAGAGAGAAGACCTACCCTGAATGTGGTAGAACCCCATCTTACAGTTGTGGGATCCAAAATGGACTAGAAGTGGGAAGTGAGACAGACATTGCTACCCATTGTGAAGTGTGGTGCTCTTCCAACATGTGGACGCCACCATCCCATCCTACTCAAGTGTATAGAGCTAAACAACCATGAACAGATCCCTCTAAAACCACAAACCCAAAGTCTTCTTCTTTTAAGCTGTTTGTATCAGGTATTCTGTCACAGCAATAAAGTTTAAGTGAGGCAGCCTGGACTTTAGAATGTGGTCTTGACTGAAGTAGAATCTTTGCATAAGATCATAAGGTCAGACTGAGCTAGGGGCCCTGAATTCCATCCGCGGTGTCTCACATGATGAGAGGGCATGCACAGAGGAGAATTCCTAGAGACAGAGGTAGGGATGGGCACATTGAAGCCAACCAAGGTCTAAGATTTCTAAGCAAAGAGGGCCTCTGCACATACATAGCCTTGGTAGGGAAAGCCATAGAGACCCCTGTGGGCTGGATTTCTGTGGTGCTAAGCCCCCAGGTTGTGATTGTTCTAGAGCATCCATGTAACCTGGCATCACACATGGTCTAGGGTACTGAGGGATGACACAGTATCCCCCAAGGCCAGGATTTTGACAAATGCCCTAGTGAGCATCTTCACTGTTAGGTTGTCCAGATGTAGCATGTGGGCCAAAGTAGAAACTCACCTGAGACAGCTTGCAGGACCTGATGCACACTGTCCACCTACCAAGATGCCAAGTCCCACAGCTGGGACTGAAGTCACCTCCATTGTGATGACACTACAGATGTCCTCCAGATTTCCTTTTTTTTTTTTTTTTTTTTTTTTTTTGAGATAGAGGACTTATTTAGCTTTAAATTCAACATGTAGCCAAAGATGGCCTTGAACTTCTGAACCTCCCACCTCTACTTCCTCCATTTCTCCCAGTTATATGAGTCAAGACTTGCACTACTATGTCCAGTTTACACACAACTTGGGATGACTCAGGGCTTTGTGCATACAAGATAAGCACTCTACCCACTGAGCTGTATCTCAAGCCAGGTTTACAAATATTTAGAAAATGATTCTCATTAATGGTCCAATAATGTTACTTCTAGTTTATCTTTAAAAAAGAAAAAAGAAAAAGAAAAAGACAAATTCAGGTGAAGGTTTAGCTCCTCAGGATGTTGATCATGACCTCATTTATAATGTGGGAAAATGTAGGGATGGTTTAAATGTTCATTATTGAGGCAATAGTAAAATAGACGACAGTGTCCACCAGATGGAGTACTAAGCAGCCGTTATAAATATGAAGCATGTTTAATTTTAACAAAGAGCTTTGAATGATGGAGGAGGAGCCTACTTGGTATAATAATAACTGAAAAGAAAGCTGGGTATAAAATGTTTCAATACGATGCAAATCATGACAAAAGAAATGTGTGAGAAGACAAGGACAAAGGTCAAAATGTCAGAGGTCACAAGGAAAGTTGTGAGTAGTTAAATTTTGTATATACTTTCTATATTTTTAAAATGATTTTCTAAGTACATGAGTTATACTTACAATCCAAAAAGGTAAAAACTTATAAAGTGCTGTGTGTATGTTTTTTATTTTTATTTTTTTCTGCTGGATACTTTGCACATCAGCAAATCTTGACTGGTGCTAAGTACTTAGGCCAGTCATAACACACATACACGCACAGAGTCACACAGCCTGTGCTGGGCTGGCCATGGAAAACGTACATCAAGTTACACAAGAGGAATTGTGGGGCTGGTTCAAACACGCCACCAGACAAGGGGACATAGTTGGGTCAGGCTTCCTCTCTTGCCTGTCAATGTGTGTTGGGCCAGCAGGGTGACTTCCCACTTGTACTCCCTTGCAGCAGCCCTGGGTGAGGAGGAGGTGGGTTGGCATCTTTTCTGGGTCCCCTTCTCATTCGCTCTGCTCTTGACATTAGTACCTGCAGTTCTCTGCTACCTGGTCCAAGCACTGGATCTGCTCTTGGCCATAGCTCCCTATTCTGCTCCACTGTGGGCTGGACATGGCAAATCGAGGAGGAGCCTGGAGCCTGGCAGATACACACCAGGATGGGATAGAGCAGGAGGTGTAAACCCAACACCATGCACAAGCTCAGCCTTCATAGACAGGCCAGTGTCTCTAGGGAAGTGATTACAATGGAGCCTAAGAGATGTGTGGGCTGTGTGGAACCTTCCAAGCTACAGTCCCTGGGAGAGGGCAAACAGGGAACAGGACTCGGGTCTGACAGCAAAGCTGGGAGGGTGGATGGGGAATGGGTCCAACATGGTGCTAGATTATTGAAATTCACAGCTATACACACCTGGGGGCTATGCCCCTTTCCAAGTTCATTTGCATGATAGGTTAGATACACCTAGAGAAAAGTGAAGGTATATTGTTTTAAGGGAGGGTTTTGATGGTTAGATAAATGATAAGACAGACTTCTGGGTTGGACATGCTCTAGGGAGGGCCATGCGACGGTGAGGGGCTCTCTATTGCTACACTGTGTACAGGCCGGGCCCACCTGCCATACCCATAGCCCCTGATAATAGTCATGGGCTTGCCTTCAACCCCTTCTGCCTTGGAAAGCTCTTGGACCCCTGTGAAATGGGGGCTATGAGGACAAGAGGGTGGGAGGGAAGGTCCCTACAGCTCTGGGGCACCCACATAGGGGCTACATGATGTTGCACTGGGCAGCCCCACAGCAATCCTTGATGAGTGCCAGCCCTGTCTTGGCCACTGTTGGCTTGCTAGGTGGGGGCTCTGCCTTCTTCTCTGCCCGGGAGCCTGCAGCAATGGAAAAGCAGAGGGAGAAAGAGAGAAAGGTAAGGAGAAGAAAGCCTTGGCTACTGGCAGTCCAACCCAACCCCACCCAACCCATGGCTAAGTTTTATCCGGGCAGTGTGGAGAACTGCTATGCATTTCGTGCTCATCACTCCTGGACCCTCTTGTTATTCATTCTTTAGGTTCCAAGTGCAGGGTTAGCGTATCTCCTAGTCAGTTCCTCTCATCACGATAGCTTCCAGGTCTAGCACAGGACAGGTTTGTTCATACCTTTCAACTTAGGAAAATGCTCGTGTTACCTTTTCAGAAGACTGTACTGGTCGTCCTCCATGTTGTCCTCTTCAGAATACCTATCGGACGTAGGTTACAGCCTGCCATTCAGTCTCCTCTGTTTGTAGAGCTGCTGTATTTCCCACTGCCTGTTGTTTGTTCAGACTGCTGAGTAATCTGCTCAAGGCTGCCTTCCACTTTAAGAAGCATACTTTCAAATGTGTTTCCTTATTCCATCCATTTAATGTTTTCCAGTGGCAGTTTTATTAATGAGATTAATGTTTCTGAAAGTCTGTTTATTCTTTTCCATGTATCATTCTATTTCATCTTGGGTTGTGTTCCTTGTCTCTTTAACAATTTCAACATGCTTAGTTCACTGTCTCCTCAAGATAGTTCTCTTCATAAATCTTTTAAAAAGAAAACGTTATAGATTTCTAGTTTTGTTTTTTAACACAGGGTTTCTCTATGCAGCTCTGACTCTCCTGGAACTCACCTTGTAGACCAGGATGGCCTTGAACTCAATATCTGCCTGCCTCTGCCTCCCAAGTGCCAGGATTAAATGCATGTGTCCTGTTCTTTATTCAAAATATATGTGTGTGCCCACATCTGATGGGAGCCACACGTCTGTGGAGGGCAGAGGACAGCTGCGCAGTTGTCTCCTTTCACGTTTGCATGGCTGCTGAGGGTCAAGCTCAGGGTGTCAGGCTTGGACAGCAGTGTCTCTATCCCCTGAGCCATGGCGCTGGCCCCTGACACTTCTCTTCTATCAGGCTCTTAGAAAGCTATCCTTTGTTGCACCCATTGACTCCAATCATGCTGATTCAATTTTTCATGGGTTTCAAAATTTTACTGTGAGATAATTTTCTTGGAGGTTGTTACCTATTAAAGGCTGTATGCATGAGATGTGGATGCCCCTTTTGAGAATTTCTACAAACCCAGTTTTTTGTGCCACCCATTAATGACCTGTGCAGAGTTGTTAAGTGCGGAGAATGCAGAAGGGCTTCCTTCTCCTTACTTGTCACTAAAACCACAAGGCACACAGCCTTGCCAAAAGTCAGTTTCTTCACAGGCCTGACTCTTCTATAAAATGTCAAATAGAGAGATTCTGCCTAATAGCATGGTGAAGGGCACAAACATGTTCCTTCTACATAGCAGCATGGATAAAGTAACTATTTTAACAACAACAACAAAAAAATCAAACACCAACTCTATACCGCTTGCAAGAGACCTGATATATGGCCCGATTTCCACCACTGATTTGATAATGGAGTCCCAAGATAAAAAAAAAAAGTCTAAAGGATTAGTCTACACCTGAAATGTATCTATTTAGGCACAAGGTGTGACAGCTATTCTTGGATGTCAACTTGACTACATCTGGAATTAACTAAAACCCAAATGGCCGGGCACACCTGTGAGGGTTCTTTTCTTAATTAAATCATTTGAAGTGGGAAGTTCTACTATTCTGGATCTGTGAGGTGGGAAGATACACTGTTAATCCAGATCTTTTGAGGTAGGAATATCTACTTTTACTCTGGTCCACACCTTCTGTGGCAATCTATATAAAGGACAAGAACAAGGAAGCTTGCTCTCTCTGTTTGCCTGCCTGCTTGCTTTCAATAGCAAGTCCATTCTTTCACTAGCATTAGAGTCTACTTATGGATTCCAGCATATGCTGATGACTAGATGAGACATCCAGCCTCGTGGACTGAACAAGTACTGGATTCTTGGACCTTCCATTGGTAGACAGCCATTGTTGGACTAGCTGGGTCATATGTGTGTGTGTGTGTGTGTGTGTGTGTGTGTGTGTGTGTGTGTGTGTGTGTGTGTGTATGATATATGTTATACTGTATATATGATATATATATAGAGAGAGATAGACAGAGAGAGACACACACTCAGGGGGATACTTACTCTAAGTTCTATTCCTCTATAGAACTCTAATACACAAGTCTAATACACAAGAAAAAGTCTGGCATTACCTTGGAGTTGCCAAACTCTGGTTCTAGGGTTCTGGACAATGGAGAGGGCCTGTTTATTAGAGTATGATGGTTCATATGAATTTTCAAAATGATAAGATTGAGAATTGTCTAATTAGTAAAGCACACCCCTGGGTGTGTATCTGGTGGTAATACAGAGAAGGTTAGAATGTGCGGCTCTGGCCTAATCAATGGAGTCATCCCTTGAAGGAGTCTTAATACGATGGCATCACTGGAGGTGGAAGACGGTAAAGGACTCCACTTGGGGACTGGGTTACTGGGGCATGCCTTTGGGGGATACGTTTGTTCGGGTCCCTTCCTATGATCTTTTTTTCTCTGACTCCTGGACATCATGTCAATTGTTCTTTTCTATCATGCTCCCTCTATCATGGTGGACTGACACCTCTGAAACCAGGAGTTCAAATAAACCTTTCCTCCTTCAAGTTGTTCTTGCAGGTCCAGTACACAGGGAAAATGGAGCTAATCTACAAGTACATGAACTGCAGGAAGAAAAAAGGCAGGTCTAACAGTGCTGTGCCCCTGAGGCCTGAGATTGTTCTTTCTTAACTCTTCCCCATTTTCTACTTAGTATAAATTAAACTAGGTGCATACTTTTTCTTTTTGAGACAGGTTCTCCCTATGTAACCCTGGCTAGCCTGGAACTTTCTATGTAGACCAGGCTGACCTTGAATTCACAAGGACCCACTTGTCTATGTCTCCCAAGTACTGGGATTAAAGGTGTGCACCACCAATATTCAAGGGTATCCACTTCTTACAACAGAAAGAGAGCTCACTAATGTAGCAATTAGAAATATCTGCCAATCATTGCATCAAAAAAGAGAAGATAGTGACACAGGATTCTTAATCACTGTGACACACCTGGATGAATATGAGGTATTCCCAAATTTGTCTCAGATAAAACCCTTTCTGCTCTGGGTGTCTCATAATTAATAATTATTTTCAGAATTGTGTTTCTGGGCCTTCCAGATTCCAGTCTTAATAGCATCTGGAGCCCCTGAAGGCCACAGTCTCCATCCAGTTCCTTTTATGAAAAATATCAACCTGGGACCATGCAAGGACAACTTCTGGCAGCACTAGTTACTTACACTTGGGAAATGACAGCACACAGCTCCTGGAACCAAAATTACTAAGAGTTTCAAGACTATTGTAGCAAAACATTAAATGGAGCATGGAGCATGTCAGAGGAGGGCCTGAGAAACTGCATGAGCTAGGCCATGAACCTCACCCTGCCTGCTGCTAGCCCATGCTCAAGCTGTATCTATAAAGCATGTCTTATGTCCCCTTGTCCTTCACTTCTTTGAAATCGTCTGTCTTTTGTAGGGAAAGAGAGAAAGCCATGCAGGCACTCACTGGCTGATGACTTGGTTACTTTGTCTAGAGGTTTTAACTTGAGCCTCAGGAAATCAGCCATTTCCTTGTCTTCTTCCTGTTCCCTGGGAAGGTGGACGCGTAGAAGAAAAGAGGGAAATAAAGTCAGCAAGGAAAATGCTAATGAGACCCGGTAAGAGGCTAAGTGTGAGGAGACACATGTTAAGCTTTGTGAGTGGTGTGAATATGTTATTATGTCACACACACACACACACACGCACACGCACACGCACACGCACACGCACACGCACACGCACACACACACACACACACACACACACACACACACACGGCATATGATTTTGTATTAGGTGAACCTTATATCTAATGAAGTCACACACCACTGTATAATGCTGGCCCAGAGATAGAGTGACACCTCGAGGCAGAAATAGAGACACTCTAGGACGCAGGCCCCTTGCTTGGGTTCAGTGAACTGGGAAGCATCCCTGTGCCTTCAAGCTAGCCCAGACATTCTGACTCCCACAAGGTTCAGGGTCCATCTCAGAAAGAAAGTCATCTCTGCCTTCAAGGTTCTGGGAATAAGATAGGTTTTGTGCAGCCCAGCTAACTCTGGTGAAGCCCTGAGAGAACACAGATGATGAAGAGGAAATTACCCCCTACATGGAGAGAGACTCCAAAGGCTTTGTCCTGGTATGAAAATATCCAAGACACAACTGCACCGGAGCCCTGGCATCCTCAGGGGCCTCTAGTCAGTTGTACAACTCCAGAGCCAGGGGCTCCCAGCCCAAGAGTGGCAGGTACAATAGACAGGAAACTTCAGGACAAGAAGGGAAGGGAACACAATCCTGGGAGCTTGGGAGAGGTTATCATGGGGACAGGTCTCTGTACACATTGACAAGTTTTGAGTTGCTTTGATGCATCCAGACGATGTATAGGGAACTTTGTCCTCTATCATATGATGGAATTCCTTCCTGCCCACCTGCCTAAATGGCAATCAGCTAAGATATACAGGACTCTGCTGCAAGATTTTGGAGGATGAAATGGTTTTTCTCTTGAATATGAAATGAGTTCTGAGGTCAGAAGGGTTTGGTGTATGTAGAGCAATTGTAGAGGCTATGCCTTTCAGGCAAGGCCATAAGTTCCAGGAACAGACAGTGGGTTTGTGGGGTGGCGCAGGGAGTAGAGGCTGGGATCTGATAGCCCAGAGCCCACCTTAACCGTTCCACCTCAGCATCCTCCACCAGGAAGTCTCTCTTCTGCACCAGTCTGTGGATCTTCTGGATTAACTCATCCTCTCTCTGCTTCTGTAGCTTGGTTTTTTCTTTTTCTGGGAGGGAGAAAACAGTGAGGCAGCTATGCTGGTGCATGTCTGCAATCCCAGCACTCAGGATGTTGAGGCAGGAGAGTGTGAGTTTGGAGCTAGCCTGGGACAACACACGAGACCCTGTCTCAAGACAGAACAAAACAGGCAGTGAACGTAAGTAGTGGAAACACTGAGTGAGGGACAGGATTGGACATGTGGCGCCACCACTTCATCCTCTGAGTAAACTTTGAAGAGGCAACATGACTGCTTTGTGTGTTTATGTGTGTAAACGGGCACACATATGTGTCTGTGTGTTCATTCATGTCTGTGGATACAGGTGGAGGCTGGTGGCCAACACTAGGTATTGTGCTAGATAGTTTCCTATTAACTTGATAAAAATGAAAGTCACCTGAGAGGAAGAAGCCTCAGTTTAGAATATGCCTTCAGAAGATCTGGCTGTAGGCAAGCCTGGAGGGCATCTTCCTAATTAATGATTAATGAGGGAAGGCCTAGCCCATTGTGGGTGGTGCCATCCCTGGGCTGGTGGTCCTGGGTTCTATAAGAAAGTAAGCTGAGCAACCCACAAGGAGCAAGCCTGTAAGCAGTACTCCTCTGTGGCTTCTGCATCAGCTCTGCTTCCAGGTTCCTGCCCTGTGTGAGTTTCCGGCCTGACTTCCTTTATGGTGAACGATGATTTGGAAGTGTGAGCACTTCCCTCCTCAAGTTTCTTTGCTCATGGTGTTTTGTCATAGCAATAGTAATGCTAACTAGGGCAGGATCTATTCCTCAGGTTCTATAAACTACTTTTTGTTTGCTTGCTTTTGTTGTTGTTGTTTGGGGTGGGTGTTATTGTTGTTGATTTTAGAGACAGGATCTCTCTACAATGCCCTGGCTGTCCTGGCGCTTACAATATAGACCAAGATGGCCGTGAACTCACAGATATCCACCTGCTTCTGCCTCCTAAGTGCTGGGATTAAAGGCATGTGCCACCAATGTTAGCATTTCCTCTAGATTCCGCCCAAAAGTTACCTAGCAACAGCCAGATATAATCCATATATAATGACTCTGTGTGTGTGTGTGTGTGTGTGTGTGTGTGTGTGTGTGTGTGTGTGTGTGCCTTCCTCCCTGACCCCCAATCTTCAACAAGGCTGTCATTAGCAGATAAATCCATAAACCCTCCACACAGAACAAACCTCTTACAACCTGAGACCCCGGCCACCTCCTATCTTAGGACCCCCTGCTGAGTCATCACTGTTTTCTGAGTTACCTCCAAGGCCAAGCTCCAAGGGTTGCAACAGAGACATCTGATAGGGTGAGCAGTAGGTATTCAGTAAGTGCAATGTCCCTCCAACTTCCTGTGCCAACAAAAGCTGGGGTCATGCTTTGGGAGTCTTGAGGCTAAGCTGCAAACTAGGTTGGCCTGGGGACATGTATTCAGTTCTGTTGGTGTCTTCTTTTGCTAATGTGACTGCACTGTGCTCCTTCTTGTATGTATCTTACAGATATAGAACCAGAGGTATGGAAAAGTCATGATCTAGGGTCCAAGGGATGGCTCAGTTGGTAAGCTGCTTGCCTTTCCAGCCTGAGGGCCTGAGTTCAGTTCCCAGGACTCACAGAAAAACAAACAAACAAACAAAAAAAAAAAACCAGGCATAGTTGTACCCACTTATAATCTTAGTGATGGTAAAGTGGAGACAAGCATATCCTTGGGTTTCAGTGGCCTTCCAGTCTGGTCTATTTAATGGGCAACTGAGAGACCCTGTCTCAAGGGAGATGGACAATGTTCCTGGAGATCTGACACATTAGACGGGCACACTCTCACACTGAATTTACATATGTCTTACATAGGTTTCTATTGCTGGAACAAAACACCATGAACAAAAAGGATTTATTCAGCTTACACTTCCACACTGCTCTTTATTACCAAACGAAGTCTGGACAGGAAATCAAACTGGGCAGGATCCTGGAGGCAGGAGCTGAGGCCATGGAGGGATGCTGCTTACTGATTCAGTTCTCATGGCTTGCTCAGTCTGCTTTCTTACAGAACCCAGGACCAACTGCCCAGGGATGGCCCCACCAACAATGGGCTGGGCCTTCCTTCACTGATCACAGATTGAGGAATTGCCTTACAGCTGGATCTCATGGAGGCATTTCCTCAACTGAAGCGCCTTCCTCTCTGTTGACTCTAGTTTGTATAAGGTTGACACAAAACCAGCCAGTACAACATGTGACCCTGTATATCCTCTGGTATATGTTAAATCACTTCGAGGTGGCCTGTAACATGGAACACAACACAAACATTAAGTAAACAGTTATCATGCATATCTTCCAGGGATCTTGACAAGAAAAGGTCACTGTAACTTTCAGTGGGGATATTTTTTTCCAGGGGACTGAATCTATGGATGTATAACCCACAAGATGCATGGAGCTTTCTGGAAGGGAAGGGAAGGGAAAGCTTTCTTGTTGACAGAAATGCCACCACCGTGTGTGTCAAGCATGGATGATCGGCAGCAGCTCTTGGGCATCGACTATCACCCATTGGATGAGGGTACCTTCTGTGGGTGGAACCCAGGTGTGACTCCCTATACCACGGATTGCACTACAGAGTGCTCTCTGCCTTATTCTCTAAGGGAGCACCAGCACTCTCACAAGGAGTCTGGGGACATCTCCTTTTCCATTCACAGCACTCTGATATTCCCAAGAGGCCTTCTCAGCCCTCCCCCCCCACCCAAGACCATAGCTAGAGCCACCTGATGACTTCCAGGTGTGCTAGGTTTCTGACAAATAGCTGTCTCAGGTTGCTCACCTACATTTTCCAGTCTTCCTTTAGCTGAGCACTCCCTGGGCTCTCCTGGATTCTCAGCTACAGCACTTCCAGCCAAGGGAGGAGCCACCTCCTCAGACTTATTCTGTGGAACCTTACTAACCAGCACTGCCCCAAGTGTCCAAGCTGTGGCCAATGCTCTTCACCCACCGATCACACCCTTCTTACCAACATCTCCCACCCCCCGACTCCTGGCACCATGTGCTACTCACTGATGCAACCCTCAGCTTGACAACATTGTCCCATCTACTCAGGGTCAGGTCCCAAAGAAACTCAGGACAAAGGGCTGAGATGCCTTAACATATGAAAGCAGATGCTGGCTGCCAGGTTCTTCCAGCAGCACAAGTACCTATTACAGAGTCCTCAGTACTTCTCACCCAACCCTCTCTCCACTCTAAAGCTCTCCAGCCCAGGAGATGGACTCTGCTTCCCTTCCCCGGCTTCTCTTTTTCCTATATAACTCAACCATTTTGGCCATGCATACTCATTTGGTTCCCTTGGTTTCAATGAGCTCTCTTAGTCCTGTTGGCCCCCTTTCTCCTCTCTCTTTTCTTCCTCTCTCATTCTTCCTCCCACTCTCTCCTTTCATGGCCCAGTCTATTTTGCTGGTCATATTCAGTGTGGACTCTTCCAGAAGCATCTGGCTATTCTCTCTCTCATATCTACATGAAAAGCCTTCTCCTCAATCATACACAGGAGTGGTCATGTCCTCATTTTGATTCACTCAGCAATAAGAAGTCCACCTCATCTATTGCACCATAGACCCTGGCTCTTTTTTTTTTTTGAAGAAAAAATTTTTAGATTCACAGTTTCTCAAATTTCACACATAGAGTATACTTTCACAGGAAAAATTCACGTACTATATATATGTACGTATATTTGTACACACACACACATATATACATACCATATTTTAATGTTTCTTATATTCAAACTAATAGCTATATATTCTTTATAATTCTTATAACAAAACTAAAACATTTGCACATTAAATTGAAACAAAAATGCAAAATCAATAAAACACAAATTACCTCTATTTACCACAACAAACTATTTTGCTCAAATAAAAACATGTTTTAAAGAAATAAAACCCAAGAATTTGGTTTAATAGCAAACAGCCATAGCTTAAGCTGTTTGAATGCTTTTTCTTTTTTTTCCTTCTTTTTGTTTTTTCAAGACATGGTTTTTGTGTAACTTGGCTGTCCTGGAACTTGCTCTGTAGACCAGGCTGGCCTAGAACTCACAGAGATCCAACTGTCTGTGTCTGAGTGCTGAGATTAAAGGCGTCTACCAGCACTTGCAGGCCCTGGCTCTCAATGCTCCTATGTGCTTGCTTCTCCTTTCATTCCCTCAGCTATGGCCATGATCTATCCTTCCTAGACAATGCTATGGCTTCTTGCCTGCTCTCCCTGACTTCTAGCTCTTGTCTCATCTGTGACCTTTACTGTCCAGAACAGACAGGGTTTCTGTGATAGTCTACTTGTCCTCTTTTCCCAGCTATGTGACTCTGGGTTCCCCAACCACTCTGGACATCCAGTGGTTCAACACAGTTGTCATAGAGTTGTTGTTGTAATTTGGTTGGTTGGTTTGAAATAGGCAGACCTTATACTCATGATTCTTCTACATCAGATTTTCCAAGTCTTAACATTATTAGTATTTACTTACGACCCTGAATATCTTCTTGTCTATATTAAATCACTTCCAGGTTGCCTGTAATCTGGACATGCACAAACATTCAGTAAATAGTTGTTTATATGCACCAGCCATGCCCACCAGTACCAAGTTTTAGGATAAATAAATCAAGTAAAACACTTGCCAAGGGCAAGTTCTTGAAAAAGAAGCTGTGTCTATTAATAATCCTCCCTTAGCACTACCAGAACCCCATGAGCACTGTCAGTGACATGAAGTCAGAGAGACACACACCTGAGTCAACAGGTATGATGGTAGTCTTAGAATCAACTGAAAGCAGAGGTGCCATAAACAACTGTGAGGACTCTTCTTAATCAGGTCATCTGAAGTGGGAAGACTGACCTTAAATAAGTTTGTCACCTTCTGGTTGCAGTACACATAAAAGATGTAAGAGTAAAGCTTTGCTTTTTGCCTACTATTTATCTACCATTTGTGAATTCATCTACCTTATTGCTGCTGCAGTTACATTCCTTTGTAGATATTAGAACCAGATTCTTTTGCCTTCCAATATGAACTGCTCTACAGGAATCTGCCAGGTCCTTGGGACCAGATTGGAACTATTAAGGTATCCAGCCTCATAGACTGAGCAGCTACTGGGCCCTTAGCCTCTCCAGTCCGCAGGGACCACTGTTGGACTCCTGAGAGCATATCATGTAAGCCAGTCTAATAAATCCCCTTTAAACTCTATGGGTTCTGTTCCTCCAGAAAACCTTGACTTATACAACAGGCAAGTGACTGGTTAGTCCTTTGATAAACACAAGGCCCATATGACATGTAACTTAGAGTGTTTGGAGAAGGAAGTCATTTAAGGGGAAAGGAATCAGATAATCAGTACCATTGATAACTGATAGATGTAGGTTTGACCCCAATATTACAGCCCATGACTGGTCTACTCTCCCTGTTTCCACCCATGATAAAAATGGCAATAATGACTCTGAGCCAAAGTGATGCTTGACCTAAAGTGTACATTTACCTCAGAGATAATTATACTTGGGCAGCTTTATCATACCTCTGCATGTCTCTGCACATACCAGGAAAGTGTTCTGCCACTCAACTGTTCCCCTCAGTCCCTCATGAGATTGATGTTAGATATATTACTCTTCCATTTTTAAAGAACGAAAAACTCAGTCTTGTAAAAATAAAGAGGCTTGCCTGAGGTTCCAAGGTGGCCCTGCCTTATATAAACTTGTGCTTATCTTGTTGGTTTGAGATATGGTCTGAGACAGTAGCCCAAGCTGATTACAAAAGTGTGGGTCATTTTCCTGACTCTGCTTCCCAAGTGTTTAGATTATAGGTGCAGGCCACACACCCTGCATGAATTTGTGTTTAAATCCTGGAGCCTCCATTACCCTCTCTGCCCAATCGCAGAGGTGCAGAGGGCAGATGAGCCCTGGCAGCGGCTAACAGAGGATGTAATCACACATGCTACCTGGGATGGTGACCCTGGCAGTGGCTAACAGAGGATGTAATCACACACGCTACCTGGGATGGCGACCAAGTTCTGCAGTTCCTGCTTCAGGTCCATGATGTCCTTGCAGAGTTGAATGTCATCCATCCTGTGGGGACAAGACACCACACAATATGTTATCTCAGCAGAATACACCCCAGCACTAGCCTTGTCTAAACACAGGAGGCTGGTGAAAGTGGGTGCCATCTTCCAACAGCTATGCTGACGGCTTAAGTGTGACCCTGCCTGGGCTGAGGGAGGTCTGGGTGACCAGAGACTAGCTGTTTTTGGATAAAGTCTGGGTATTTAACACTATCCTCCTTGCTGTGACAAAGAAGTAATTTAAGGGAGAAAAGGAGTTGTTTGGACTCACAGTTCTGGGGACTACAGTCCACCATTTGAAGGGAGGCAGGAAGGCAGGGAGGCAGGCAGCTCGGTAGCTATTTCTGGAGTCTGGCAGGTGTTTTTACACAGTCCAGACCCAGAAACAGAGTACTTGAGAAGGAACCTGGCATGTAGAACTCTCAAGTCCTGCCCCCACACCTAGCTAGGCCCCACATTGCAAAAATCACCTATAACCTTCCACAACAGTGTCACAGCTGGGGTCTATATGTCAAACACATAAGCCTGACGTTAGGGGTAGTTTATATTTAAACCACAACAGTCCGTGACGATGTTTGCAGAGATTGGCTTAAGCAGAACCAGTCAGGTGTAGGTGAGGACAGGGGAAGAGGATGAGAAGGAGGAAGTTAGGGTTGTATGTGTGCCCTCTGTTGCTGTGTGTCTGTCAAAAGGAGGGATTAGGGGCTGTACACTCCCTCCATTGCTATTTGTCTGTCTCTGTCTTTCAATCTGTCTCTTTCTTTGTTTCCCTCCCACTGCTCTTAGATATAACTCCAAATTTATCACCTCTCAGATTCTGGGTTTTGTATCATTGATCTCTAGGGCCTTAGGCTTGTGGACTAAATCATCCATGTACGACACAGAGTCCTAATACTAATGCCAGTTTAGTGTTGATTCTTGCAGGTTTAAAAATATGCAGGTTGTAAATATCACGTGACATTGTTACTATACAAAATATTTTCACAATTTGCTCTTTTTACTATATATGCCTTTTTATTTTACAACGATATATAATTCTACCTCATAATATAACTTAGAGATGGTTCCCTGTTGGTACGTGCAAGTCAACTGATTTTTGTGGATGCTCAGCATCCCGTTATGTTGATGTACTAGACATAAAAGCTTCTGGTCAAGCAATGTAAACATTTACATTTCAATAGGCATTCATAAACCCCTTCCAGAGCCTGTTCAAGGGCTTCCTTACAAGTCTGCAATGTATCGTAGTAAGGTGTGTGTTATAAAAAAAATTAGTCCCAGCCTAAGATTTTAACTCAGTTGGTAGCATGCTCTCCTAGCATGCACAAAGCCCTGGGCTTGATTCTCAGAACAACATGAAATGGGTGTGTTTGTGAACATACACATAATCCCAGAACTGGGATGCTGAGGCAAGAGGATGAGAGTTCAAGATCACCTCAGCTATACAGAAACTTTTTGGTCAGTCTGGGTTAGATGAGACCCTGTCTCAAAAGCATTATTTTTTAAAGTTAATTTGTCATTCTCATAAAAATTATTTTCAGTGGCTGCCAGGAACTTCCCCTGCAGATTTCTAGGGTGTGACCCTACCTTGATCATCTAGGTGGATTTTTAGGATATCTGTGCTATCTGGGTCTCCATGGAGTTAACACAGATTTATGTAAGAATTTTTTTTTCATGTAGGAAGATTCTCAGAGACAGAATCATACGGAGTAAAAATGGCTCAAGAGGTCAGGGATAGCTGCGGTGTCTTCAAGGTCGTTCCCAGAGCCTGTACGGTTTCAAACTGTGTACATTCACATCCACACCTTTATTGAGCATCTGCTATGCTGGCCTCAGGCCTAAGCCCTGAGGAGACACTACCAACAAGACCCAGGCACTATGAAGACGACCTTTTGTCAGTACAGATATATAGTCACATGATCACATATATAGAAAAGTTCCAGGATCCCCTCCTGCCCTTCAACACCAAAGTCCACAAAAGCCCAAGTCTCGTTTGCACATAATCTCTGTACATACTCCTGGGTATTTAAGTCACCCCTAGATCACTTATGATATCCAATACAGTCAACACAACCTAGATGCAATATAATCAGGAATTGTCCTCACACTTAGAGCACAATGACCGAAAGTTAAAGGGGTAGGGTGGGGGCAGAGCTGGAGAGATGGCTCACTGGATAAGAGCATGTACTAATCTTCCAGGGGATTCAACTTTGGGTCCCAGAACCCACATTAGGTGGCTCACAAGCACCTCTAACTTCAGCTCCATGGGATATGACACCTTTCTCTGGCCTCCATGGGTGCCTGTACTCACAGTAATAAGTGCATGCACAGACACACAACACAACTTTAAAAATTTTTTTATTTTATTTATTTATTTATTTATTTATTTAGTGAGACAGAGTCTTACTATGTAACTTTGGCTGTCCTGGAACTCACTATGTAGAACAGGCTGGCCTCAAACTCCAGAGATCCCCCTGCCTTTTTCTCTCAAGTACTGGGATTATAATTTTTTTTTAAAGATTTATTTTTATGTATGTGAGTACACTGTAACTGTCTCCAGACACACCAGAAGAGGGCATCAGACCCCATTACAGATGGTTGTGAGCTACCATGTGGTTGCTGGGAATTGAACTCAGGACCTCTGGAAGAGCAGTCAGTGCTCTTAACCACTGAGCCATCTCTCCAGCCCGGGGATTATAATTTTTTTAATAATTTTTTTTCTTGAATATTTACAACCCACGGTCAGTCAAGTCTGTAGGTGTGGAAGCCTGAAGTAAGGAAGGCTGGCTGTGCTTCTGGCCTTCTGAAGAACAGTACAGCAGATGAAGGAGGGACGGGTCTTTTTGGAAACAGCACTCTGTGTTGGCCCTGACAACCATCCTGGGAAGAGGTAGAGGGACTCAGCTAGACTACATGTTAGTTAGTACTGGACCAGGTCTAGAGCTTGACTCTCTGGAGTCACTCTATTTTACTTGCCTTACCCACAGCCTTCTCTTTGGCTGATCACAAATGCCCATGTTTTTCACCCCCACCCCCAGCATTCCAGATCCCAGGACCAGGGCAGTGATGCAGGACTTTAGTCTATACCTCTTGTTACCAGAGACAGGCCAGCATTTTTCAAGATTTGGCCTAGCAGGATGCATGGAACAAACCAGGGCTTGCCAGAAGGGCACAGACTGCCTGCCAGTTTGTAACAAGGCCCCAGACCTTAGTAGGCTCCTAGCACTTAGCCCAACTGATCCACAATGGAAGTACCATGAGGGCATAAAACTCATCATGTAGACAGCACCACCTGCCAAAATGAAAACAAAGGCTTAATCCAGTCTCTAACTATACTGACCTTGCTTTTCGGCAGTACTACCCCTAGGCAGGCGGTCATGGTTGGTATAAGAAATTAGGCTGAGTAAGTCATTGGAAGAAAGCCTGTAAGCAGGATTCCTACATGACTTCTGCTTTAGCCCTGCCCTGACTTCCTTAGATGACGGCCTGCATGCTGTAAGGTGAAACAAAACCTTTCCTCCAGGCTGCTTTTGGTCTGTTTTTATCACAGCAATATGAACCCTAACTAACACATCCGGCAAAGGTGGGGGGGGGGGGGGCGCTGGCCCTGCCCCTTTCCAGCTATGGCATTGGGTGAGTTAGCCAGGGCAGTTCCTAAGAGCTCACCTTGGTGGTGAGGGTGCCAGAGAGCTGGAGGGCTAACCAACCTAGCTACCACCCAGGCCCAAATCCCAGCCCAGTGAACATTTGCAAGTAAAGAAGTGTGGACAAAAGGGTGTACTGTGGGATACACTGTGACACATGAAGCTTCTATGATGAGCTTTTTTGTTTTTGTTTTGTTGTTGTTGCTTATTTTTGTTTAACTTTATTTTGAGAGGGAGGTTGCAAGGGCAGAGGGTGGATACAAAGGGATGGGGAGATGAGTGAGATTGGGGTGCATGATGTGACATTCATAAAGAATCAATAAGCAGTCTGACAAAAAACTTGAAACAGTTTCTCAGCCTATGGGTTGCAACTCTTTAGGGATAAAAAGACATTTTTACAGGGGTAGCCTAGGGTCATCTACATGTCAGATGTTTGCATTGCAATTTGTAACAATGGCAAAATTACAGTTTTAAAATAACAAAAACAATTTTATGATTGGGGTCACCGCAACATAAAAAACAGGGTTACTGCACTAAAAAAAACTTGAGAATCACTTGCTTAAAAATGTCTCTCCTTACCTAAGGTTTATTTAGGCTAACAGAGACTGATTTAAGGAAATATCTCTAACTTCCTTGCTTTTGCTAGAATTGTTAAGCTGTAGCTATTTTTTTAAACTGAGTCATACAGGAAACTGGTGTGATCTATAATGGTACACCATGTAAGGATCAGAAAAGTTCCCAGTACCTTTATGAACTATGTTTATGAGTTGAAAGTCTTATTCTGATACTAAAAGAGCTTCAATTCAGAAATTATCACTTTTATAATAAACTGTTAAAAATAATTAAGCTTTGAAATGGTCAGAACGATGGTTACTGCCATGCTAAGCACTAAAGTAATTAAGAAAAGAACTTTATTTAGCTTTCATATGTTCTCAAGATATAGCCTAAAGCAGGTAACTAAAAAACAGACAAGGACTGTTTAACTCAGATATGCTTGATAGGTGGTCCTCAAATGCCTCCGAATATGGCATTTAAAATGTTTAATGAAAAAGCTTTACATGATAGAAAGACATGTCATTTCCTGGCAGCACCCCAGTCTCCTTCAAAGAGGAGGATGGGCACAGAAGAACTTCCACTTGGAACTTGCTTGAAATGTGGCAAAGCGGGCCACTGGGCTGTGAACTGCCCTTTACCTCCATTGCTGACAGCATGCCATCCAAACAGCTCACTAGCAGGACACTGGGGAATTGATTGACCTGCCTTGCGTAGGCAAGATAGGACAGTCCCACTAAGTTCCTACTCTATAGGAAAGTCTGTCAGATCTTCTGGGCCTGGCAGCCAAAGACTCACGCTGCCCTGGGACCTCTGCCCACAATAACCACAGACCTAGGGTGACCAACCATTTTTAATACATTCAGAAGCTGCTTTGTCTGCACTTCCTGCTTACTCAGGTGAAATTCATCCTTCTCAGGTCTCTGATGGGGATCACGACTAGGCTACTGGTGGGTTTGTCAGTTTAGTAGCAGAAACCAAGGCCTCAGTTCTCCTCCTGTGTAAAAATCAGGCCACAGGCCTCATTCTTCTAGAACCACTACTACATCTGTCTGGACACAGTTTACCTTGTTACCAGATTCAGAAAAGCAATAAACTCACAAAGCAAATTTCAATGTAATTTTTTATTATTCATTTATGTGAAGAAACTTGCTTTGTAATGACATCACTCAAGTAATCAATCACCTGTATCTCATGGTGAATAACTGGATAGAAAAAAGATATAAAAATTATGTAAGGTCTGAGTATATGAAAACTTGAGTTGGGAGGACCTAAAAAATGCTTTAGGGACTTAAATGGTATGTAAATGTAAGTTTTAACTTGAGATAAGTCAATAAACATCATAAAGGTTGGAGAATGTGAGAGATTAAATGTTGATAAAGAAATTATTTAAGGTATATAAAAGAAAATTTTTAAAATGTTTCAGATTTCTTTCCCCTTCTATCTAACTAGACAATCCCTTACTGTTGGGAAACTGTCTAAGAGGCTTTGCTATGGCCCACCAAAAACAACGAGTCATTTGTTCCCTGTCATCCAAGGAGAGACTGTTCTGGACAGCACTGATCTGAGCACAACTGCCCCATGGGTAGGTAGAACAAGAGACTGCTGTAAATGCTAAGAGACCAACATTGAAATTACAATGAGATGGAATGGAGATTGAAGCCTTGGTAGATAGTGGAGCTGATGTAACAATAATTTCACAAGATTCTTGAAATCTAACTTGGCCACTTCAAAAGGTTTCTACACTGCTCCTAGGATATTGTCTCAGGTAAAACAAAGTATAAATTGGATTAAATGTATAGGACCAGAAGGTCGGATAGGAAGATTAAGGCCATATGTAGCAGATGTAGTCATGAATTTGTGGGGAAGAGATCTATTGCAATGGTGGGAAGCACAGATTAGCATTCTTTCAACTTCAGGGACAAGACACAAAATAGGAGATTTTATTTTTAAAGATTTATTAATTTATTTAATGTATGTGAATACACTGTAGCTGTCTTCAGACACACCAGAAGAGGACATCAGATCCCATTACAGATAGTTGTGAGTCACCATGTGGTTGTTGGGAATTGAACTCAGGACCTCTGGAAGAGCAGTCAGTTCTCTTAACCACTAAGCCATCTCTCCAGCCCAGGAGATGTTCTTGATAAAGGTATTGAAAACGTTATCAAAAACAGTTACAGACTATCCATAGCAGGACACAGCAGAAATTAGCTCTCCAGATTTATATAGGGGGACCACTGGGTTAGAGTACCAACTGCCCTACCATTAAAATGGTAAATTGGCAAGCCTGTTTGGGGAGATCAGTGGCCCTTAAATAAAGGAAAATTACAGCACTAGAACAGTTGGTCCAAGAGATTCCATTGCCAAGAAAATGGCAGGTTATAAGTCAGAAAGTATAAGTAAAATAATAGCAAAGTCCATATGCTTTAGTTAAAAAACAGAACTATATGCTATTCTCCTAGTTCTATTAGATTTTCCAGAACTTCTACTTAACTGACTCTCAATATGCAGAAAGAGTAGTTTTACATATAGAAACTGCTGAACTTACTCCAGATGATGCAAAACTAACTTTATTATTTATACAACTACAAAATGTAATTTGACACAGCGATCATTCAATATATATAAAAACCTTATTTGATCTCATACAGGTTTTCCAGGACCATTGGCACTACGAATTGAGGAGATGGATCAATTATTAATAGGAAATGTATTAAAGACTTCTAATCTTCATAAAATGTATCATGTAAATAATAGAACTTTAAAGAAAAGATTTTCTATAACCTGGCAACAAGAATTTTCCTACTTGTTCATTATATAACAAAGTTCCATTACCTGCTAGAAGTAACCCCTAAAGGCACCCAAAGAGATGAAATTTGGTAGATGGATGTGTTTCTCTTTGCAGAGTTTGAAAATTAAAGTATGTTCATCATGCAATTGGTATTTATTCAGGAATTCAATGGACTTCTACCTTGAGTTCTGAGAAGGCTGATCCTGTAATTATACACTTATTAGAAGTGATGTCCATCTTAAGATTACCTTTACAGATTAAAACTGATAATGTTCCATCATATGTATACAGTACAATGCAACAATTTTTAAAATATTTAACATAAAATATGTTATAGATCTACCTTATAATAATCCTACAGGCCAAGCAATTGTGGAAAGATCTAACTGCACTTTAAAGGAAATGCTCTTAAAATAAAAGGGGGCTATGATGTCTCCCAGAGATAGATTACATAATTCGTTATTAACTTAAAATTTTTTAAATGTCAATGAGACAGGTAGCACAGCTGCTGAAAACATTGTATTTTAGAAAGGATTGCTGAATTAAATCAGTCTACCTACTTTAAGGATGTGTTAACCTCAGAATGCAAGTCAGGAAATGTGTTGTGATGGGGCAGAGGTTATGGTTTTATTTCTTACAGGAAATGAAAAGCTGTGAATTCCTTCAAAGGTAATAAAGAGATTTGACCATGGAAGACCTCCTGAAAATCTTGGCTGCTGACAGGGAAAGTAAGGAAGAAGAGACCCAGAAGAACAACAAAACAAGTGCTGCAAAGCTGATTCCCCAACATGGGAACAGCTCAGAGACTGCTGAGACATGAGTCTCTGCATGGAAGTCAGTGGATCGGTTTGGCTACGTGGCTCATGACTTATATTACATGCCATTCTTTCAGATGGCTGATGGAGATTTATAGCACCCCATTGCAGTTTGATCTTCAGTCCAAAGATGGAAAGATACCTTTCACTTGCTCAAGCATAGAACAGAGAATCATCTTCAGATGATTTGTGCACACCACACATTCTATATATATGTTAAAGCAAATGTTACCTTTAAAAGACACCAATGAAGACAAAGGAACTAGCTCCAGGTGATTCAGTCTCACAGACTGTCTCAGCTGCTGTTTCCTTATAAATTGCATCCAGAACAGCTTCAAAGCAGCTAGCCTCAGGTGGTCCAAACTCAACAAATAACCTCAGCCAAGACTTCAGCTAAGCCCTACACTTTCATATCCCACAGAGACTGGACCATGAGTGAAACAGCCAGCTCTCCCAGAACTTGACCAATATACAAATTTTCTTAGGGTCCCCAAAAGATGTCGTCACCTCAGACAGAAGGAAGCAATTTAAATTATATGGTGACCTCATTCCCTAGAGGTGGAATGGGTAGGTTTTGGTCGTTTGGATGTTTGTTGTTTACAGGATTTAGTTACAAGTTATCAGTCATTGTCAGGGAATAAAAAACAGGAAATGAGGTTAGATTCAGAGAGCTCTCTTTTCTTTCTCCCCTCTATCCTTCTTTCTCGTATTAGCAGTGAAGAGGGAAGGAGGAGGATAAAGGATGAAAAGACAAAGAAGGGTGGATCTTTGTATCTCCTTTTAGACTAGGAAAGCAATGATGATTCTCAAGTATTTTAGATTGGTATGGATTTTCGTTTGATGGTAGAAATTTAAGGTTATATGCAACTCGTTTTAAATTTACTGCTCTAATCCTATGAAAGCTATTATTGTAAGCTTTTTAGGATAATTAAGAAATGCAAGTTAGTAATCAGTTACCTATTAATAATCATACTTATAGTCATGTTAGGTACTAGTTTAGTTAATTACAGAAATAAGCTTTATTTAGCCTCCTGTATATATTTTCAAGGTTAAACAAAAAGTTAATAGCTAAAAACAAGCAATGTTTGTCTATTTAGATATACTGAGATAGATAGGTGGTCCTCAAACACTTCAGAGATCTACAGAATATGACATTTAAGATGTTTTAATAATAAAAGGGTTTTTTTTGTGTGTGTGTGTGACAGAGAGGCACATCAGCTCCTAGCAGAACACCCATTCTCTTCTGGAGAACATGATGGGCACTGTCTTAGTCAGGGTTTCTATTCCTGCACAAACATCATGACCAAGAAGCAAGTTGGGGAGGAAAGGGTTCATTGAGCTTACTCTTCCATGCTGCTGAAGTCAGGACTGGAACTCAAGCAGGTCAAGGAGTAGGAGTTGATGCAGAGGCCATGGAGGAATGCTGCTTACTGGCTTGCTTGCTTCTCCTGACTTGCTCAGACTGCTTTCTTATAGAACCCAAGATTACCAGCCCACAGATGGTACCACCCACAAGGGGCCCTCCTCCCTTGATCACTAATTGAGAAAATGCCTTACTGCTGGATATCATGGAGACATTTTCTCAACTGAAACTCCTTTCTCTGTGATAACTCCAGTCTGTGTCAAGTTGACACACAAAACTAGCCAGTACAGGCACCAAAGAACCTCCACCTGGAGTTTGTTTCAAATGTGGCAAGTCTGGACACTGGACAAAAAAAAAAAAAAAAAAAAAAAAAACCTACTGTTTACATCAATTGTTGACAGCATGCTGTCCAAACTGTAGACAAGCAGGACACTGAGAAATCGCTACACAGAAAAGTCTGTCAGAACTTCTGGGCCTGGTGACCAGAGATGGATGCTCTACTAACCTTGGATGACTGTCCAGGTAACAAGTAGTCTCTGTCATTTTATTAGATTTGGAAGTTGCTTGCTTTGCACTTCCTGTTTACTCGGGTAAAATTTATCCTTTTCAGGTCTCTGATGGGATTTGAAGACCATATAGTTTTTCTTATTATCAGATTCAAAAAGTCTCACAAAAGAGATGTAAGGTTTTTGAAGATTAAAGACATAAAAGCTAAAGTTGTTTAGGATCTAAGAAAGTGGTTTGGGGTATAGGAAAATAATTTAGGTACAGAATTTTGAACTCACCATTTAGGATATATAGTGGAGTACTTTTTCCAAGGTTGCCAAACACAAATGACCTGGATATTGTCAATACAATTCTTATCTGATATTTCTCATAATTGTTCTTATTATATAAAGTTTACTGATGTTGGAGATAATGCCATATCTTTGATTATAAGGGGGAGATGTTGGGGTGACTTTACATTGTTTGAAGGTATGTTTCTGTATTTTCAATTGTTAATTCTGTACTGGCAGAGAGCTAAATGTTGGCAGGATTTTGGTATTGTCATTCTATGGCTCATCACTGGTTTTCTATAAGTAAATGTTTGTCCTTCCTCGCCTGTGCAAAAGATGAAGGTCAAGCAACCCTCCTTGCCTAAAGGCCCCCCTAAGAGATAGATCAGGCATTGTCTTGCTGAAGATTGGTTCAGACTGAAACATGGGGTTTTTGTTTATTTGTTTTTTTGTTTGCTTGCTTGTTCTGTTTTTTTGTTTTTTGTTTTGTAATAAAGAGATGACAGCAAGACCTGGGACAGGTGGTAGAGGGGCAGGACTTCCATGCAGAAGAGAGAGGAGTGTGGGAGACACAAAGAGAAAGAGAGAGAGAGAGAGAGAGAGAGAGAGAGAGAGAGAGAGAGAGAAGCTATAAGCAGGTGGTGAGAACCTCATGAGGAGATGGGATAGTGGAAAAGTTAGGATAAGTTTAGTTGAGCTAGCTGACAGACTGACTGCCCCAGTATAAGGCCAACAGCTTTAAACTATATAGAAGTCTCTTTGTCTTAAACTGTAAGCAGGTCTGCAAAAGTCTCACAATACTTCTATACTATTATTGCTTTGAGATTTCAAAGGTTCAGAGTCAAAACATTAATCAATAGAGTTCTGATATGCTGGTGGAGCACTGACTGTTTGCTATTCAGTCACTAGCTCAAGAGTTTTTGTGTTCTTTGGTTGTCTTCTAAATATAAACTTAAAGATGCTTTTCATTGGGCTGAAACATGTCTGTCTAATCTATATACCTGGCTCTCTAAACAGAAAAAAAAAGTTCATGCTTTTTAGCCTAAAGCTAGAGCTTTTGGTAAGACTCTCCTTCCCCATCTACTAGGAAATTTTAACTTCTGTCCCTAGACTATATTTGTCTCAGCATATCTTCACTTAGTTGGCAGACTTCATCCAGATATCACCTATGGACTGCAAACTGTTGAGCTCTAGACTGGCTGAAAGTTAATGACTGCTCTCTGATGTGACTGCTCCTTATCTCTTCAGCTGGATCAGCTAATCAGATGCTTCTGATAAATGCTCCATTGCCCAGCCTTTGACTCCTTTTAGCACTCTGGGACACAACATCCCAATGTCAGCTGGAAGTAGTTACAGAAGAAAGTATATCATCTACTGTCCCAGGCTAAAATGCCAGGAAACTCCCTGGCATAGGGGACAAAATGGTTACCTATAAGCCAAAAAAGTGGGCCCAGATTTGTCAACTGGTAGATTCATTAACTAAAATAATTCTATAATCTGATAGGACATTTGGCCTGCTTTATGCAGAACAAAGGGTTTCTGCTTTTAAAAAGTTTCTGTAGGAACCATTTGGGATCATAATCTGGCTATACTCAAGAAACATTACAAAAGGGGGACCTGAAGCAAAATAAATGATTGGTGCAATCCATTTCTGGGCTCCTTTTGGATAGTCACTCTGATATCAGCCATCACAGGGCCTTTGGCCCTCCTGCTTCTACTAATTACAGTTGGCTCTTACATTATTGATAGAATAACAAAATGATAATCCCTATTGGGTACCATTAAGCTGATGGTTATTAGATCCAAAAATAAACAAGTACCCATCATAGAGTCAAAGATTTTACCTGAGATACAACTCTAGAGGGAATGTAATGCCCCAAATTAACCTGTAACCTGCTCACCCAAGGACCAAGTAAACCTTCTGCGATGCTGAGAGTTGTAGCTCCTGGAATATAAAAAAAGCCTCATGGGAAAGTATGGTGGACTATAGGTTTGTCTTTATAAACATATGTCTAGGAGCCACTCAGCTGTAAAATTCCAGGAAGTGATCCTGACCAAAGTCCATCAATATTTAAGACTGCTTGCTTTAAATTTGGCCCCACAATAGTGGAATTGTTTTTCTCTGGTGAATCTTACCATAAACAGCATGAATTCTGATTCTGTTCTCTGATGCTGAGTCCTGCATGACTGTGGAAGGGACAGTGTAACACAGTCCTGCTCCTGAAGCAGAGTCAGTTGGATGAAGGTGTCTAAGAGTTTGGATGGTTGCTAGGCTTAAGGCATTTGTATAATAATTATATATATTTTTTTTTTTTCATGATCCTTCTTCAGGAAATATGCTTCTTGCCAAAGTTATTGGGGAATTTCCCTGCCAAAGTTAATGACTCCATGGTAATTAGAAACAGCATAAGTCTGGGAGGAGAAAGTGTGTCTAATGTTCCTCAGTAAAATGGTAAATGCTGTGACCTTCAGGACAGCTCTTAAGGCTGTGGGAAAAACTCTGAAAACATGAGTGTAAGACTATACTTTTGCATAATTTTTCAACTATGCAAAATATAAGGATGCAATATGGATTGTATGAGTGGCTTCATGAACCTAAAAGAACAACGGGATCTGGCTTTGAGATCACCACTCCCACCATGGCTGGACCTAAATGTGCTCTGTCCTAGGCTGACCTTGAACTCAGAAATCTGCCTGCCTTTGTATTATATACACAACTAACTTACTGCCTGTGCTTACAAAGGCAGGCAGATCTCTGAGTTCATTTGCTATGTAAAAAAAAAAAAAAAGAAAAAGAAAAAAGTACTTGCTGTCTCTTTCTAAGAATCAAGGGGCTAATGTCATAAAATGCTGATTAATGGGAAAACCAAAAGGGAACCTAGAGTAATGATTGAATTGACATGTAAATAAAAGACTAGGCTTTGGTCTGCAAGAGCTGAGCTGTCTAGATGAGCTGTCTACAAAGCTATCTGGAGCAGAACACAAAGCTGTCAGCTTGCACCCCATCACTGACTTCAAGTCATTCTTCTGCTGCCCCAAACATCCCTTCCTCAGGACCCCCTCTCCAAGTTGAGGCTGATTCTTGGCATCCTGAGCCCCTGAATCCTCTTGTCTACACACTCTCAGCACTGGGATTACAGACCAGCAATTCTGCATTCAGATACTCTCTGCACCTTCCCAATACTGGGATTACAGACCTGCAATGCTGTACCTGGCTTTTTCACATGGTTGTTGGTGACTGAACTCAGGTCTTAACACTTACATGGCTAGTACTCTGATGACCAACCCATTCCCCAACCCCTTGTCTGGAGTTTTATTAATTAATTTGTAGTTTGTGTTAATTAATTTTTAAGTCTGTATTACTACTACTACTACTACTGCTGCTGCTACTGCTACTACTACTACTACTGCTGCTGCTGCTGCTGCTGCTGCTGCTACTACTACTGCTGCTACTACTACTACTACTACTACTACTACTACTATGTGTGCATGTGAGTATGTATGTGCACATGTATGTTGCTAAAGATGGAATGATGGAATCCAGGGGTTTGCTCAAACTAAATAAATGCTCTCCCATTGAGATACCCAATCCACTCAGCTCCTATCTGGATAATTTTGAAAGACTTGTATATTTTTCATTGCATGGGCCGCTCCTTTCTTTGAAGACCACTATCATCACAGTGGCCTCAGCAGAACCCCTCCATTCTCTGGCCTTTTCTGCTTCATCTTTAGTTAGAGTGCTTGGGTTCTGGCCACTCATAGGTTCTACAAGCCTATGAGCTATGACCCCCCATATCTTCCCAATCTTTGAACAAACCTTTCCAAAGTCTTCTTTGCCTCTCAAATTAATTCCCGTGAAGCCTTCAAGACATCCCAGTGCCTCCTTTTGGAACCTTCTCTATGCTCCCAGGCTAGTACAGTACCTCCCCCTTGACAATATCTCAGCTTTTGTGTTTGTCCAGACTGTACCCTCCTCAGAGGGACACGACTTCTTTGTTTCCTGCATGGCACATCTCAGTCAATATGTGAT
The DNA here is from genome assembly GCA_028551405.1 of Uromys caudimaculatus. Taxonomy (NCBI): domain Eukaryota; kingdom Metazoa; phylum Chordata; class Mammalia; order Rodentia; family Muridae; genus Uromys; species Uromys caudimaculatus. Next base: position 96,181,775 of record CM052710.1, on the reverse strand, counting down.
TTTTTTTTTTGAAGAAAGTAGGCAAGCTGGCAGGTGGGAAGAACACATAGTCCTGGATTCCATTGAACAAGGCTTAGAGCTTCCAATGCAAGTGGAAAATTCCAAATCCTATGAGAGAGACACCAGGAGGATAATAACATCTATCAAATGCAGTGAGTCACTTTGGGAGAAACACAACTGAATACTGGTAGTTTGAGTAATGCAACTTTACATTCTGTCAATGAGCTCTTGAGGTTGCTGCCTCTCCCCATGCCTTCCGCGGTCCATCACCTGTCAAGATTTCCACCAGTTCCCTGTCTTGTCTCCCACATCCCCCAACCCCATTCCCAAAATCCACCCAACTCTCACACTGACACCAACAAAAGATAACACATAGTTGACAATGTCCTGCCAGCCCGAATCTGGTCCCATGTCTGATGCAAAGCTCACTGCTTGTAGGGCACACATCCTCATTCTCTCTCGCAGTCTTAGAGAGGCTAAGTCAACCAAGATCATAGAGCTGGCAAGATTCTAGAGAAGATAATCAGGGACAACTGCTACTATAATACTGTGTGCACATGTCAACCAGATCGTTTCTTCTTGTCTTTGTTCCATTTTTGTAGTCATGGGTCTTTTAGAAGACTCAGGATTAGGCCAGGTATAGTGATCCAACCCAGGCATATCTCTGTGAGTTTGAGGCTAGCCTGGTCTACACAGTAAGTTCCAGGATAACAAGAACTACATAGAGAGAACGTGCCTCAAAACACCCAAATCAACTAACCAAACAAACAACCCAGGGATAGATGGATTTTCTTGGTAGGGTTCAAAAACTTTTTGGAAAAAAAATCCCATATTTCCTATCTTCCCACAAAACCTCTTCAGTGTTTAAAAAACCTGTTTTTGACATAGGCAACAAAATATTTTCCCCAATTTTGTATAAGAATTTTTGGAGGGGGGGGAATTAATGTAGTCCAGGCTGGCCTCCAACTTCTTGTGTAGCTGAGGCTGGCCTTGAACTCCTGATTCTCCTGCCTCTATCTTTCAAGTGCTGAGATTGCCAGCTGAACAGCCAGATCCAGCTCTGCCTTGTTTATAACACACTTGGCAGAGAGCCGTACTATTTTTAAATGTTATTTGTATCACACAAATCCCAAGTTAAATAACATTGTAGGCTTGGTCTGGGAATGGTCAGGGATGGAAAAGAGTCTCAGCTGCAAGATCCCAGATCTCCTGTCCCCTCCCACCTACTCCTGAAAAACTGGTGAACTGGGCCACTCTAGCTACAGGGTCTGGAGCCTGCCCCTACCAAAGCACAGAGGGTCCCTCTCTGAAGCCCTTGGCTGTTCCCAGTCATCTCCTGCAAATGTCATTAGAGTTGCTGCACTAACCGATGTAAAATTGCTTCTAATGACAATTTTTTTGTTCTGTTTTTGTTCTTTGAGACAGGGTTTCTCTACATTGTCCTGGCTGCCCTGGAACTCAGATTTCCTTGCCTCTGCCTCTGCCTCCTCTGCCTCTGCCTCTGCCTCTGCCTCTGCCTCTGCCTCTGCCTCTGCCGAGTGTGGGGCTGCCTGAGCCCAGACTACAGAGGAAAGGTACCAGGGAGCTTCAACTCTGGATACCTCAAATGAGGGTGGGAGGAATCAGCTCCCTCCTTCATCCTAACTTGGTGCCATAATTTAATACACTGACAGTTCTCAGGCTTCATCCTTGTTTGGTCTTATAAGGCTCCCACACCATACAGCCCAAGTATGCACATGAAGCATACACAGACACACAAACCTTGCCTCCAGAGACCCTGGCCACCTCCCCAGGAGCACAAGGACCCATTTCTCCTGCCAATAAATGAACCAGTCTCAAAAGCTATTCCAGAGTGTGTGTTCTTTCTACACACTCACCACTGACCAAGATCCTGACTGCATCCAATCACCCTGCTGAGCTTCCCTCCTTCCAGTTCTGCCTGGTATGCAATGGGTCTGACTACCCCAAGGGAGAAGCAGACTGAAGGTTGCACCTAAGTGCTGAGATTATAAGGATGTGCCACTACTGCCCAGCAGCTTCTAATAATTAATGTTAAGCCAGCCTCATGTTTATTCAGCACCATCTTTAGTGGCCTTTTTTTTTTTTTTTTTTTTTTTTTTTTTTTTTTTTTTTTTTTTTTTTTTTTTTTTTTTTTTTTTTTTTTTTTTTTTTTTTTTTTTTTGTAGGGAAGAGGGATCCTGGGGCTTGCTGTAATAGGAAGGAACAGCAAGTACTTTCCTCTGGTGTTCCAAAACTGTAGAGTCATGTGCTGGCAACTGTATTAACTAGCAGGGAAGTATTGGGGCAGGGAGTAGCGTATGGGCCTGGGCTTGAGTCACTTAGGTTCTGTGGTGTCACTATAGCACATATCAACTTGTCCTATAATATTTACTGGTAAACAAGGCTCCTGAAAATTGAGCCCAAGTCTGGTGGCAGACACCTGTCATCTCAGCCTCTTACAAGAAGAGTGGGTGTTTGAAACAAGTCTAGGCTATGCAGTGAGTCATCTCAAAATCTTGAACCAAAGAAAACAAAAAAGAAAAAATTCCCAACATGTATAAATGAGATACTACTCATCAAAAAGAAAAAAAAATATGTATTGAAATAATTCAGACTCTAAAGTAAGGAAACTGGTTCCTGAGGACCATACCATGTATTATTTCATTGACAGGGAAGTCTGTGGAAGGCATAATTATGGTGACAACAGATCAGGAGTTGCTAGAGGTACAAAAGAAATAGGGGCTGATAGAAATGTTCCTTATCACAAGCCAAATATGGTAGCACACACCAATAATCCCAGCACTCTAGGCTGAGGCAGAGGAACATGAGTTCAAGGCCAGCCTGGGATACAGGAAACCTCTCAGAAAGCCAAAGGGAGTGAGTGAGAGATTGTTAGAAATATAACATCACTGGCAAGAACCAATAAGAAAGCAATGCAGGGGTCATCTCTTCAGTGTGCTTTAAATCTCTCCAGCATTTGAAGAGAAGAGAAGCTGAGCATTGTGTGTGGAAAGAGCCACAGCTGTGGTGATGAAAATAGTTTCTGTTCCTCCCAGAACTGACTATGGTACCACACACACACACACACACACACACACACACACACACACACACACACATGCTTATATACACACTTTGTGTTCATTAGTACTTTATACAGTGCTAGCAATTCATCCTAAGAACAAATCTTGCAAGTAGGGACTATCATTTCTCTTCCAGATGAAGAGCCTGCAGACTCAGAGATGTTAAGTGGCCCAGAATCACACAGCTAGTTAAATGATATAGCCAGGATGCTGACAAACAGCCTGTCTTGGATACCACATGGAGCTCGATGCTATTCCAAGCTATTCAGCTGACACAAGTTCAGCCTGACCCTCTTCAAAACTCCCCACATTCTGCAGATGGCAGGCCTTGCTTGACTTAGAAAGCAGTTTGGAGACCATCTATTGGTATTTGCTGACAATCTTCACAAGGGTTGGAGAATTGTTCTTATGGGTATAAGCATGGCTTTTCCACTGCTCGTGGAAGAATTAGAATGGGCCAGTTGTTCTTGGCGAAGTTTAACAAGGGAGCAGTACCTGCCCTGGCTCGGCCAGCCAGAGGCCCATGGGTGAGACTTTAACCACTTGGCTATAAATGAATGTATTGTGGGGTCCAGCAATGTAGCAATGATGTCCTGGCCAGATTGATCCTGTGGCAAGTCTCTGGCATTTTCTTGATCCTGACCATTTTTCTTTTCGAGTGCCTGTGTCTGTACCACTGTGTGTGTGTGTAGGCTAGATAGCTACTTTTGGGAGTTGGCTCTCTCTTTCCACCATGTCTATCTGCTGGTATCATCAGGCTTGGCAGCAAGTGTCTTCTCCTGCCATGCCATCTTGCTGACATCCAGAGTGCCCCTGCCACCATCCTGAGCTCTCTCTCTCTTTGGGAAGTTTCCCTCCTCAGGTAGAGGCGTGGCCACACAGCTCAAAGCCACCCCCATGTTAATGAGACACCTAGAGGCTTAGCCATGCCCCTTCCCAGTTACTATATCTGCCTTGCCTCTCCCAGAAAGGCTGAGGTACAATTCCATCCAGGCCACTCCACACGATGAAAATAAACGTCTTAGAATTATGGACTGTCTCTTCATCTGGACCCGCTGTGGGAAGTGAGGGATCTGGCCCTCGATTAAGGAGTTGTGTCTAATCTCTCCCCAAGGGCTTCCCAGCACTCCCAGAAGGTACCCATTCACCCAAGCCTAAGCAGCTAGCCCAGTGCCCCAAGCCGCTGAAACCTGATCTCCGCAGGAATCCCAGCTGCGCTCCAGCTAGCCCGTCTGTGGCACCCTGCAGCGACTGTGGTGCCCCGGCCTAGAGAACCCATGGAGATGGCTGCTGCGCATTCCCCGAGAATGGTCCCTTCCCCCACCCATGGGCAGGGCCTGCAAAGGCTTCCCACAGCCCCCACCTGCCCTTCGGACTGTGTGGGAAGACTTGAGGCCACTTCCCACGTGTCTCCTGTCCCACCCAGAGCCGCAGCACCTGGGACAGACATGTGGGGTTTCTTCCCACCACGCCAGACTTGTTCCAACACCCAAGCACAACTTTCTGAATTGCTAGCTTCAGGGAGACCTCTGGAGGTGGATTAAATTCTGGTTTTGTGTGTGTCTTGTGACCCTTGAAAGAAGCTGGAAGCAGAACTGCTCTCCAAGTATACGGAGGATGAAGAATACTTCAGCCCCTTTTGGTTGGGGATCTTGGTTTTTTTGTTTTGCTTTGTTTTGTTTCTGTCAGTCTCTCTGTCATATTCTGTCTGCATTTTTCAATGCCCAGTATTACTTTTGCTTTTTCCAATCACTGTCTGTGTCTTCTTTGTCCTGGACTCTGTGGTAGAATTGGAGCAATTCATCACCCAATCCCCTCTTGAATCTGTTCATCATCATTTTAAGGATTTTTAGAAGAGCATTTCTCAGTCTGCTGACAAGGCCTACTCTGGCAAACTCAAGACCTTCTGCCATCTTAAATGGCCCACATCTAAGACAGATTGGCACATGGTGGGGCACTTTCAATTTAACTGTGATTTACTCCACATAGGCTCTCATCTTTGGATGACAAGGACATCTCAACCAAACCCCCTATATTGTGGCTTGGTGATACCTTGTGGAAGAGCCGCCTAAATGGCTCAAAGCCCTCTTGCTGCAGTCCATTGGCACCCCTTGAGTCCTCTTTGTCAGATCCAAGTCTTAGAGGGATGACAAGGAAATTCCTGTTCTCCCCCTCATGGACAAGGTCATACTTCCTACCTAACCCCCTGCCTAAATTTCTATGCCACCCACAGATCTTTTCCTGCATCTCCTAGCCTCTATCTCTACCTCTAACCCTTCCTAAGTTCCCCTCATACCCGGTCTGGATCCAGATATCAAGGAAACATTGAAGAGGGAGCCTCTACTTCTAGGAGAGTTCCTACCTTACCTCTATGTCAAACCTCTTCCATGGGGCCTCAAGATGGGGACCAAAGGGTGGCCCCTTTCATGATCTATACCCCATTCTTGACCAGTAACTTCTATAACTGGGAGAATCACAATATTTCTTTCTTAGAGAAATCCAAGATTTAATTTCTCTCCTGGAGAACATTTTCTATCCCCAACAGTCAACTTAGGATGATTGTCAACAACTCCTGCAGATCTCTTTACTTCAAATAAATGAAAACATATCCTTGGTGAAGCCAGGAAATTGGTTGCTCAACTAATCCTAAGACCATTGAGACTGTTTTGCCATTCAAGCATCCAGATTGGTACCCTAACACAACAGCAAGTAAGCAGTCCCTTGAGATCTTTCACTAGACTCTCTTGGGATGTTTCTAAGTGTCTGCCAGCTGGCCTACAAATTTGTCTGGGACCCAAGGAATCTCCCTTGGCCTGCAATATCCCTGGAATGCCTCCTGGAAGCCTATTGGACTTATACCTCAATAGATCCAGAAGCAGAAGAAAACAAGAGGGCCACAAATATTGCCTTTGTGGCCCAGTCTGCCTGTAATATACAAAAGAAACTTCAGAGACTGGGGCTTTGAAGGAGAAAACTTGTCTAAATTGATTGAGGTTTCAACCCAAGTCTTTAATAACTGGGACACCCTAGATGATTGGCAGATGAAACATGGCTTGAGCTATGGTGCCGTCCAGAAACTAGAGGGTCCATTCCCAGGTTCAGATTTCAAAGGCAACAGGCCATTGATAAAGGGCAAGAGAAGCCTGTCACTGGGTGCCTATAAAAAAAACCAATGTGCCAAATGCAAAGAATTACAGCATTGGAGAGAGAATGTCCCAAATGACCCAGCTCCAGCAAGACCAAGGTCCCAGGATTGGACAAGGACCGAGTAGGTCAGGGTTTGATCACTCTCCTCCTCAAGCCCATGGTAACCTTGAAAGTGGACAGGAAGCCAATTGACTTTCTGGTAGACATGGGAGCCCAATATTTGGTGGTCAAGGAACGCTAGCCATGAGATGCATCTTGGTGCAAGGAGCAACCAGCTTTAAATAATACCCCTGGACAACAAAACACCATGTGAACCACTGAAAAGGTACTGTTACACATTCTTTTCCTTTTATTCTTGAATGTCCCTATCCCCTCTTGGGAAGATACTTGTTATACAAACTTCATGCTCAAATTACCTTTAATGATGAGGACATGAGTGTAAGATTTAAAAACAGGAGCTTGGGCCACAGGGCTCCACAGCAAATTAGTGCCGGGACAAAGATTCCTCTCAGGAGCTCAGAAAAGCCAGGAGAGGGCCAAAGACACGCCCCACAGCTCACCAGGAACTGCCTCGAACCAGCGAGACACAGGGACCGAGGTAGGCGAGCTTAGAAACCCCCCTGGGTCCAAACAGCGGGCGGCTGAGGCAGGAAACTTTTGCCTGGGACACTAGGATTCCATACTCAAGCAGCTCCGGGAGAAAATTTTCTCTCCCAGGAACGTGGAAAAGCCCCGAGCGGAGGCAACACAAGCCCCAGAGCTCACTGATTTCGCCGGGTTTCCGCGGGCCACAGAGACTGACGGACAGCAACTTCCGGCGGTGGCCAGGAACCTCAGGTTGGGCCACAGGGCTCCATAGCAAATTAGTGCCGGGACAAAGATCCCTCTCAGGAGCACGGAAAAGCCGGGAGAGGGCCAAAGACACGCCCCACAGCTCACCAGGAACTGCCCTGAACCCGCGAGACACAAGGACCGAGATCAGACCCGGTGCCACAGCTCTCCAAACCCAAACACCTCTCAGAGAGAGCTGGTCTTCAAGGAGTACTGACACAGAGACCTGCAGGAGGGGCAAGCCACAACCAGACAGAGTAAGATCAGCTAACAACGGAGTCAACAAGATAGCAAAAGGCAAGGGCAAGAACATAAAGAACAGAAACCAAGAGTACTCTGCACCATCAGAACCCAGCTCTCCCACCACAGCAAGCTGGGATACCCCAACACACCAGAAAAGCAAGACTCAGATTTAAAATCATTTCTCATGAGGATGATAGAAGACTTTAAGAAAGAAATGAATAACACCCTTAAAGAAATGCAAGAAAACAGGGATAAACAACGAGAAGCCTTTCAAGAGGAAATGCAAAAATACATTAAAGAATTACAGGAAAACACAAACAAAAAGGAAGAAGTGCAAGAAAACACAATCAAACAGACAAAGGAAATGATCAAATCTATCCAGGAGATAAAAATAG
>CM052710.1:96156887-96173576 GCA_028551405.1 Uromys caudimaculatus | reverse complement strand
ATGGGTGGGCGGGTAGGTGGGAGGAGGAATTCCCTCACAGAGGTGGGGATGGGGAGGGGATAGGGGGTTTCCAAAGAGGAGACCCAGAAAAGGGGAAACATTGGAAATGTAAATAAATTATCAAAAATAAAAAAAAATGAAAAAGATTTAAAAACAGGTCAGGCAACAGGGCAGAGATGAGAGATGTTAGTTAGATGTTATTGGCCTATTTTTGAGACAAGTTCCCCAGGGTCTGGGTTGAAGGCAACCTCCCTGGACTTGTCAAACACCAGGCCTCAGTCCTCATCCAACTCAAAACTTTGGTGGAGCTCGTATAGGTGTACGTATATTCCATGAGCCTAGAAGCCTGACAAGGAATCAAAAATCCATATAAACAACCTGAGAAAAACGGGAATCCTGGTACCTTGTAGGTCCCCCTGGAACACTCCACTACTTCCTGTGTGGAAACCAGGCACAAATGATTACCAGCCAGTACAAGATTTAAGAGAAGTCAACGAAAGGGTGGAGGATATTCACCCCATAGTCCCTGACCCATATACTCCGTTGAGTATGCTATCACCAGGCTGACATACATACACTGTCTTATACTTAAAAGATTTTTTTTAAAAGTATACCTTTGACCCCTAAAAGTCAACCATAACCTGAAAACCTTGGGATATCTTTGAGTCACCCATGTTCCTGTAAATAGCCTCAGTACACTCATTGATTCACCAAGCTGGACTTGACACAGTCGTAACTTTGGTCTGTCTTGGTGCACTTTCTGGAGTAAAGAGACATTTGATCACATTTCCCCAGGAAAAAGTCACATGACAAAGACTGACACTGATTGATAAGAAACCAGTAACATACTTTGTGTGACCTTCTTTGTGCACCATCCAATTGTCCTAGAGAAGTATGGCCACCCCCTTCATCAAAGAAGTCTATATTTACAGCAAATGGAGCCCATCACCACCATAACTGGATATAATGCTGAGATTAACAGATTGTTGGGAGACCAGCCTCAACAGGTACATCTACATCATGGCGCCTGAATCTGTGGTTCAGGAAAAATCATGGAAGAGAGGGTGGAAAGATTGTAAGAGCCAGAACCCCAGGAAGCCTGATATAAAACAGTCTTCCCTAGAAATGGCTGCATAAATAAATAATAGCAGAACAATGATAATATCAATGGACACATTGATGTGGACTGGGAAAATTTTGGGAAGACCCCACCCTAGACAAAGAACTATAGGCAACTACTGATTGCTGGGAGAAGGGGAATTGACTTCTCCTGTGGACAAGCCTCCTATTGGTTGTCCAATGCAGAGTGGTCAGCCCTGAAACAATATACACACAAACAACAAAAATAGACTCAGGAGTTGTGTGTCTATGAAATGATAATCAAAGAAGAAGAAGAGGCTGTCGATGTGAGGATGGGGATGGGAGGCATGTAAGTCCTTGTGCTCACAGATGAGCACAGATAAGCGCTAGGGGAACGCAGGGCTGTGTCTTCAAAGGGGGAGATGTATAACCTGCTTTCTGCCAGAAGACTGGGGAAGGATGTGGTCAATAGCCTGGCGACCTTTGCACTATGTGTGTGGCTGGGACCACACCAGATCCTCCTCAGATCTTCATCATGAGTTGTTTTTCTTTAGTCAATCTACAGAACCCATCTTTATGGATGGTGTCATATGTACTTTACAAAGAACCTTGATGTAGTTATGTCTTAAGCTTTATTGTATATACAGGATTGAGTTAATTATCATCAGAAAGTTTTCACCAAATTGTGCTCTGCTTAAATTTGCCTAAAATAAATACTTAAGGTCAGACTCAAAGTTTGAACCAGCACCAGCTACTGAATCATGATAAGCTGAACTACTGTCTCTCACTGGAGTTACTATCTCTGCTGGCCTTGGTGACACACAATGTGTGGGGCTTAACCCTCATAGGAGGTTAAATACAAGCAGGAGGTAGGAGTTTGGCCATCTTACCCAAGGGGCTGAGACTGTAACTGAGAGAATGAGAACCGGGTATTAGCATTCTGTCTAGGCTCTGCCCCACAGTTACCTGGCAACAGCCAGGTGTGCCTGACTCACTATAAAAGGGGCTGCTTGCTCCCTCCTCTCTCTCTTGATCCCTTGCTTTCTCTTGCTCTTGCTCTTCTCCCCTCCCCCATTCCCTTTCCCCCCCCTCTCTCTACATGCTCATGGCTGGCCTCTACTTCTCCTCTACCCCCCCTCCCTTTCTCTGCCTCTGCTACTCTCTTGACTCCCCTCCCATGCCCTGAATAAACTCTATTCTATACTATACCGTGGTGTGCCTGGTCCCTCAGGGGAAGGGGTGCCTCAGCATGGCCCCACCGAGGTACCCCCTTCCCCCATACCTCACCACACCTCCATAGAACATACCCCCCATCTCTTTATCTTTTTATAAACACATCAATGGGTTCTTTCAGTCCTCTGAGACAAGATAATTTATACAATTGAAATATATGTTAAGATCCAAGGGAGCAAAATAATCAGAACAATAGCTCTGCAACTTTGTACAAGTGATTGTGAAATTCAATCCTTGGTTTTTGTTAGGTCTTACACTCAGAACAGAAGGCTAACTGAGGCACCTATTTAACATATCAAAGCAGACTCTGGCTGCCAGTCTCCCTCAGACTCTACCTGATACAAAGTCATCCTGGTTGTCCTATCCTACCCCTACCCTAAACTCTCCAACCCTGGTATTGGGTTGGGCTTCCCTTCCCCTAGCCTCTCTGATCCCTATATAAGCTAGCCATTTTGGCTGGTCTTCATTCCCCATCTGGCCTCTTCACTTCTGGCTCTCCTCACTTCCTTCCCACCTCGCCTACATGGCCTGGTTCAGTCTGCTGGACACGTTCACTCTGGACTCTTCAGGATGCCTCTGGCTGTGCTCTCTGTCATATCTACAATAAACCTCCTAGGAATATCTTGTCCTCATTCCATTTTATTTTTTCATTCAGTTTCCTAAACAAGCAACCACAATACTGTTAATTGGAAGCACATGAAAGCTGATATGAAAAGAGCCCATGAGGAGGGAAATAAAATCCCTGTAATTGTTTTACAAGCTGGACTACAGTGATTGTATTTTTTCTTAGGAAGAAAGTTCTTGGCCAGACATGTATTAACAGGTCTTGGCAGGGCTGGCCAAGGGGACTCTATGGCCACTCCAGTTTCCCAGCAGTCCTTGAGCCATGTACTCTCAGGACTGATCCTCTGGAGCTCTGGTCAGAACTCAGAGCTCCCTCTGTTTTGCTGCCTTTACACTACCTGGGGGTGAGTGGCTTCCAAGACAACACCTGAGTTCCAGGGAATGGCAGGTTGGGCTCTGCCACAGCAAGATCTCCAGGGCTCAGCTGCCCCAATATTTAGTTGTGCTGTTTTGTTTTGTTTTGTTTTGTTTTGTTTTGTTTTGTTTTGTTTTCCCTCATGGTGTGAATAACTTAGTATCATTGATCAATGGCTGCTTCATGGGGGAAATTTAAAATAGGCCCAACTTCCAATACAGGAACAAGTGCAGCTAGTACATTTAGAACCTTCAGCTAGTTCTGGGAACCCACACCCCCCCCCCCCTTTTGTTCAAGACAGTTTCTTTTTATGGTCCTAGCTATCCTGGAACTTACTCTGTAGACCACAATGGTCTTGAACTCTGAGAACCATCTATCTGTGCCTCCCAAGTGCTGGGATTGAAGGTGCATGCCACTATGCATGGCTTGAATTTTATTTTCAAGGCAAGGAAACTCAGTGAAAGAGAGCACTCCTTCTTCCAATCTGTCTCCAAGCTGCTCATGTCCCACCCATGAGGACCTCATGGCCCTGTTTCTTTCCTCCTGTTACAGCTTCTTCACATTCACAGCCCCTCTATAACATTCTTTCCCTGCCACTCTCTATTCTTAGGGCACCTCTATCCTTCATGTGCTAATTTGTATATGAGGTCACTTGTAGCTGTCTTTGGCTACTTTGTAGGTTCTTCTTTGCTCCATCGTTCTCCACCCTTTTCCCACCCTTTCAACCCTAACACTAGATAGAGAAAAAGGATAGAGGGGAAGGGCGGTGATGCTGCCATTAGACTACGTCCTGCTGACTGGGGGCATCTAGTCCCTTAGAGCAAGTTTGATCTTTGCCATCAGGATATCTGATCTTTCTGTCTCCCTCCCTCCCTCCCTCCCTCCCTCCCTCCCTCCCTCCCTCCCTTCCTTCCTTCCTTCCTTCCTTCCTTCCTTCCTTCCTTCCTTCCTTCCTTGATCACAACTACTTAACAAACTGTGGCCAACAACAACCAACAATCCACCCTGCCTCTCAGGGCCCTAGCATTTATATGCCGTCTGAAAAGTCCTCAGAATTCCCCAGTGCCACACAATCATGGAAAATCTTTCCTGCTGGCAAAATCACACTCCTGCTAGAACGAAAGGTAGAACGTAGTCAGCTGCTGTGTGCAATTTTAAGCTGCCCCATATCCTATACCTGGGATTAAAACAAAAACATATTCCTATAATATTTCCGTGTTTTTTTTTTTTTTTTAATTCTACAATTGTCATTTTGTCTCCACAGTCATCAGTTACTGTTGCGCCTCAGTCTTCATTCCAGACACCCATTTTGGATGAGGATGTGTAAACTGGAACTCTAAAGCTACCCACCATGACTGCAAGACTTGGATTCCTCCAAAGTACACCCAATAAACTGCCACTTAATTTAAATTAATAGCAGTCTGCTTTTGAAGACTAATTTCTGCCTATCAGTTTTATTTGTTCTCCTGGGGATCAGGGATCTTGAGTACTCTGGCTAATCCTAGTCTCTTTATCCTGTCTACGAAGTTTATCATTAGCTAGCCAACGTCAGGATATGAAGGAATAGAGAAAAAGCAGTCTTTTAAGTCAAGTATAATAATGAATGGATATCCTTGAGAAATCGCAGTAGAGGGGGGAGCCTTGACTGGAGTGTCCCCCATTGTTTTCATAGCAGCATTTATGTCCCTGAGATCATGCAGCAGTCAAAATTTATTCTTTGCCCATTTATGAATTGTTGGGTATGGTGGCGCATGCTTTTACTTCCAGTATTCAGGAGGCAAAGGCAGTTTGAGGTCAGTTAGTCTACATAGGGAGTTCAATCTATAGAACATATTTTTATAGACGATATCACAGACACTTTACAATGAGTTTCAATGTAGTCATGTCTTATGCTTTACTCTGCACATGGATTAAATTAATTTCACCAAATTGTGCTGTGCTATTTAAGCCTAAATATAAACTACTTGGGGTCAGACTCTCCTTTTTTTTTTTTTTTTTTTTTTTTTGGTTTTTCGAGACAGGGTTTCTCTGTGTAGCCCTGGCTGTTCTGGAACTCACTCTGTAGACCAGGCTGGCCTCGAACTCAGAAATCGGCCTGTCTCTGCCTCCTGAGTGCTGGGATTAAAGGCATGCGCCACCACGGCCCAGTGGGGTCAGACTCTTGAAGTTTGAACCAGTACTTGCTCCTAAATCATGTTGAACTGAACCGACTTATCTGTCACCAAATGTTACCTTTCAGGCCTCGGTAGTTGCAGAGACCCCACATGGGAGGAGCATGGAAAGGGTTGGAGGAAGGGTACCTGGAAGGAGATGGGGGGAGGAAAAAGTGGGGAGAGTGATGTAATTCTATTTCAATTCAAATGTATTTGAGGGCTGGAGAGATGGCTTAGCTGTTAAGAGCATGTGTTGCTCTTGCAAAGAATCTAGGTCCAATTCTCAGCTCCTGTTCTTCTGACTTCCACAGGCACCAAGCACATGTGTATTATAAATACATACTTGTGTGGTATAAATACACACATATGTGCTGTAAATACATACATGTGTGGTGTAAATACATACATGTGTGGTGTAAATATATACATGTATGGTGTAAATACACACATATGTGCTGTAAAAATATACATGTGTGCTGTGACTACACACATATGTGCTGTAAATACAATCAAGTGTGGTGTAAATACATACATGTGTGGTGTAAATACATATATGTGTGCTGTAAATACATACATGTGTGCTGTGACTACACATATGTAGGCAAAACACTCACACATTAAGTAAACAAGTCCAATAAAAAGTTGCTGCAGAAACAAATTGTAAAGAGCGAGCCTGAAAAAGGGCCAGGACTAGCAGCCAATCAGGTCAGGGCTTCCATAGGATTATGATGTGAATATGGCTTGTTTCCTGCAAATTCACGCTCTAGAAACTTGATCCCCCTAATCTAAAGAAGTTAAAAGGGAATGAGACTCTGAAGAGGTAGAACCTTAAGGTGGTTCGTAGAAATGACCCTGATTGGAAAGGATTAATGCTAAATCTTAGGGAGTGGGCTGGGTCTCATGGTAATGGTTGCTTTGAAGGCTGAGCTGGGCTTCTCCAGTGTCATCCTCTCTTACCATGTGATGCCATGTGCCATGTAGGGACATAGGGAGGGGACCTCAACAGATACTCATTTTGTGCCCTAGCTACATGAATCATGAAACAAATTATATATATATATATATATATATAAATATATATATATAAAATTCAGTATTAGGTATTTTGTTGTAACAACACAAATCAGATGAGGACAGATGTTGGGCCATTTCTATAGCTTTAATGATGCTCACATCTTTGTTTATGTTCAAACATGCTTGGGATGGAATTCCATTTTTGTTTTGATTTATCACTGTCTTCGTATGGTCTTTTGTGATGTTGACAACCTGAAAAACTGTCTGTGTTTGTTAGAAGAAGGCCTTGGAAGACCTCTGAGTGCGTTGTCAGGTCCTGGTTGCACGTTTCTCTTTCTCCTAATGGAAGAAACAATTTTTATATATCCTATCTTCCTAGAAGTCATTCTGAAATCCTGACCTATGGAAGCAGTCTGTTGTGTTTCCTCAGTAGCAAGCAGAAAACTTGTACACAAAAACACTCTGTGAGTGCTCAGAGAATTCACTGGAACCTGGTGGAGCTGTGTTTCTGCTTAGGTAGTTTGTATTTTCAAGACTTAAGAACACTTGTAAGTCGGGCAGTGGTGGCACATGCCTTTAATCCCAGCACTTGGGAGGCAGAGGAAGGTGGATTTCTGAGTTCGAGGCCAGCCTGGTCTACAGAGTAAGCTCCAGGACAGCCAGGGCTACACAGAGAAATCCTGTTTCGAAAAAAACAAAACAAAACAAAAAAAACACTTGTAAAAAATTTATTTAATTCATTAATGAAGGAACCAGTATGTCAGTCAGCAGCACTGAGGAGTTAGGCTTATAGGTGAACTTTTACCTTGAGCATTGCTTTTCAGTCAATAAAACCCATCCTTAAGGGAGATGTCATGTGTACTCTATAGCCTGCTGATATCTATGTTATCTTGGTCAGAGACCGTGCCAGATCCTAGGCTCTTAAGCTATAGAACCCATCTTCATGGTAAAGGTCACATGTACTTTGCAAAAGAGTTTCAGTGTAGTCATGCCTTAAGCTTTATTGTATACATGGGATTGTGATAATTGTTACTAGGAAACTTTTTTTTTTTCAAAATTGTGCTGTACTTAAATATGTATAAAATAAACTGCCTGGCGTCAGACTCTAGACGTTTGAGTCAGCTGGCCTAATTATATCACGCTAGAGTTGATTTCCTTCTTTCCTCTTATGTTTTGTGTGTGTGTGTGTGTGTGTGTGTGTGTGTGTGTGTGTGTGCATGCACGCGCGCGCATTTCTATGTGTGAGTACAGGTGTGCATATGCCATCGTGGGCTTATGGAAGTCCGAGAACAACCTCTTGCCCTACATCTTGTGTAAGACAGGTTTATTTGCTATTCAAAACTGCTTGCACCAGGCTAGCTGGCCTGTGAGATCCTGAGAATTCTTCCTCTGCCTCCCATCTCCTCATAGAAGCACTAGGACTATAGACCTTCACTACAAAATCTGGGTTTACATGGGTTCTAGGGATTCAAACTCAGGCCCTTTCACCTGTACAAGTGCTTCACCCACTAAGCCATCCTCCCAACCCTGTAATGACTTCTTAATGTGTCTTATCTCATCTATTAAGAGTAATTTATTCTGAGAAAACAAGGGTGGTCTGATAGAAGACACAACTGGTCTCTATCCCAGGTTACCACAAAGTTCCCAACTCCTGGGATTTTTTTTAAGTGATAAGCAACTTCTGATTTTCACAGCAATTCCCTTTTGATTACGCTCAGTTTATAAAGAGGTGACTTGGGTCAAAAACCCTATATAGCTGCAGGATGGTGAACTGGTCACCAGAAAGATCACTAATACAAGAAGGGCATTTTCATTGCTCCCTGGGACCAATGGGGAGGGGCATGGTGCTGAACACGAGCTTCCAGCAGTATGAGGTCATAGATACACTGAGGTCAGAGAAAGTGGGAGCACAGAGAAAGGCCATGGGAGCTCTACTCAGCTCCTCTGCCCACACTTGCCTCACGTTTTTATTCTACATGGTTGTTCCTGAGTTGTATCTTTTGTAATAAGCCAGCAAATAGGTCAGAAACTCTGCTGCTAAGGTCAAAGTCTGACATTACCTGAGAGCCCTGAGCTCAGTGCAAAATGGTGGACTCCCTTGTCATCAGAGCTTCCTCTTTTCTGGGGAATCCTGGATCCCACACCTGAGGAATGTCACATAGTCCTGCACCTGAGATTCCTGGAATGTCTCTCCATGCTAATGAGGCATCTCAGTACCTTAAGCCTTCCGCTAATGACCTTTGCCTACCCTTCCCCAAAACTATATAACCCTTGGTTCACCCAAATAAAAATGCATACAAGCCCACCAGAATAAAGAAATATGCATAAGTTAAGATCATCTTAGAGAGTTGTTGCATTGAAGATCATCAGAGAAGGACTTTGCCTTAAAAATGCTGTAATACTAAGATCCTCAGAGAAACCCCTCCCCCCAAAACTCTTTCCCAGCTGGTCTGGATCCTGCCTATTCCAGATTCTGCTTCATCCTCCCGGTGTGCATGCACACCACGAGAAGAAGAAAGCAGAGGACACAGAGCCACAGAAAAGTGGGTATTTTCTTGAGATCTGGGTCATTTTGGGAAACATTAAACCTATGGGGTGTTGTGGTAAGCTCTGATGCTTTAGTCAGAAAGGCAGAGGGTTGAGAGCCTTGCAGCCAGCATTTCTATCGGGTTGATGGGGCAGAGCCCTTTAGTTTATGCTACCTGATGCTTACTCCAGGAGACAGTGTCAGAGCTGAATTATGAGGTTTGCAGAAAAATAGAAGGGTCTGAAAACTATTATAGTAAGTGAGGGGACCCAGACTCAGAAACAGAAATCATATGCTCTCTCATATGCAGACCTTATTTATCACATTCATGTGTTTGTATCTAAGTGAGTGAGTGAATGGGACAGGCTATGAAATCAGAAAGGAGATCACAAAAAGGGAAAAAGAGGTGACAAGAAAGAGTAAGGCTAGGAGTTATGGCACACGTCTTTAATCTCAGCACTGGGAGGCAGAGTCAGGCAGATCTCTCAGAGTTTGAGGCCAGTCTGGTCTATCTATAATTCCAGCATAACCAGGGCTATATAGTGAGACCCTACCTCAAAACAAAACACAATGAAACTAACAACTCCCCAAAAGAAAGGTTAGGGAGGGCAGCAGGATACAAATTTGGGGCAAGAAAGCAGAAAGAGGCTGGGATAGGGTGAAGGGGAGAGATAGAATCAAATCAGCTAAACAAATTTTGTATGAAAATTGCCATAATGGGGACTGGAGAGATGGCTCAGTAGTTAGCAGCACTAACTGTACTTACTGAGGACACAACTTGATTTTCTAGGACTCCAACAGTGGTTCACAACCATCCATAACTCCAGGGGACCCAACACCCTCTAAACTCCACAGGTATTAGGCACACATGTGGTGTACCTACAGACAGGCAAAATACTCATAAAATAATCTTTTGTTTGCTGTTTGATTGTTTGTTTGGGTTGGGTTTTTTGTTGTTGCTGTTGTTGTTCAAGACAGGGTTTCTCTGTGTAGCCTTGTCTATCCTGAAACTCACTCTATAGACCAGGCTGGTCTTGAATCTGCCCCTATCTCTGCCTCCTGACTGCTGGGATTAAAGGTATAGGCCACCAGAGGCTGGCAATAAATAAATCCTCAATTGTGGTTGATACTGTTCTCACTAAATTTAGAGCTGGTGGCCAGCAAGCCCAGGGAATCTGCCTGTTTCTGTTCCCTAGTGTTGGGTTATAGATGCTTGCTTCCACAACCAGCTTTTATGTGGGTGCTAGAATCTGAAATCTGTTTGCTACAACAAGCATTTTATCCCCTGAGTCATCTCCCTGGCCAACTGTGACCCTCTTAATGAGAGCAACTGATTCAACCTGTAAATGCCCCTTAGGATGGGTCCTGCTGGAATTTTCTCCATGAGAGGGTGTAAAGAGGATAGACCTGAGATCCACCCACTAGCTCCAGCAGCTCCTCCCAGCTGTAACATCTCATCCACCACCCACTAGCTCCAGCAGCTCCTCCCAGCTGTAACTGGATGCAAGTGGCCTCAGTTGGTGCTGGAAGGTATGACATACATGGAAGGTGTCTTAGTTTGGGTTCTATTGCTCTGAAATGCAATGATCTTGATCTGAGAAATCTTGATCTGAGGGTAGCTAGAAGGAGAGTCTCAAAGCCCGCCCCCAGAGTGACACACTTCCTCCAACAAGACCACACCTCCTAACAGTGCCACTTCCCATGGGCCATATTCAGACCACCACACTCCACTCCCTGGTCCCCATACGCTTGTTCAAACACATGAGTCTTTGGGGGCCATACTTAGCTATAGCATAATGTAAAATACATTTAGTCCAACTTTAAAAGTCCCATAAGTCTCAACAGTGTTGAGCCCAAAGTTCTGAGAATAAGGTATATTCTTTTGTTTGGGTGAAATATTCTATAGATGTCTGTTAGGTCCATTGAATTCATAATGTCTGTTAGTTTCATTATTTCTCTGTTAGGTTTTGTCTAGATGACCTGACAATTGATGAGAGTGGAGTTTTGAAATCTCCCATTATTAATGTGTGGGGTACAATGTGCAATTTAAGCTTTAGCAATGTTTCTTTCACAAATGTGGGTGTCCTTGTGTTTGGGGCATAGATGTTCAGGATTAAGATATCATCTTGGTAGATTTCTCCTTTGATAAGTATGAAGTGTCCTTCCCTGTGTCTTTTGATTAATTTTGATTGGAAGTCTATTTTATTAGATATTATAAAGGCTACTCCAGTTTGCTTCTTGGGCTCATTTGCTTGGAAAACTTTTGTCCAGCTCCTTACTCTGATGTGTAATGTCTATTGTTATTGCAGAGGTGTATTTCTTGTGCTCAACAAAATGATGGATCTTGTTTTTTCATTCATTCTGTTAGCCTGTATCTTTTTATTGGGGAATTGAGTCCATTAATAATGAGAAATATTAATGACCAGTGATTGTTAATTCCTGTTATTTTGATGGTGGTGGTGGTGGTGGTGGTGGTGGTGGTGGTGGTGGTGGTGTGTGTGTGTGTGTGTGTGTACACTTCCCTTGTTTTTGCTGGTATAGAATTACTTATTTCCAGCTGGGCAGTGGTGGCGCATGCCTTTAATCCCAGCACTTGGGAGGCAGAGGCAGGCGGATTTCTGAGTTCAAGGCCAGCCTGGTCTACAGAGTGAGTTCCAGGACAGCCAGGGCTACACAGAGAAACCCTGTCTCGAAAAACAAAACAAAACAAAAAAACCAAAACCAAAACAAAACAAAAAAAAAAAAGAAAAGAAAAGAAAGAAAAGAAAAAAAGAATTACTTATTTCCTGTGTTTTCTTGGATGTAGTTATCTTTCTTGGGTTGGAGTTTTCCTTCTAGTATTTTCTGTAGGGCTAGATTTGTGGCTAGATATTGTTTGAATTTGAATTTGTCTTGAAAATCTTGTTTTCTCCATCTATGGTAAATGAGAGTTTTTCTGGGTATAGTAATCTAGGTTGGCATCCGTGATTTTTTTAGAGGTTGCAAGATTCTTAGGTTAGGTCTTTTGGGATACCATGAAACATAATCAAAGCAATATACAGCAAGCCAATAGCCAACATCAAACTAAATAGAGAGAAACTTAAAGCAATTCCAATAAAAATCAGGGACTAGAAAAGGCTGCCCACTCTCTCACTATCTATTCAATATTGTACTTGAAGTTCTAGCCAGAGCAATAAGACAACTAAAGGAGATCAAGGGAATACAAATCGGAAATGAAAAAGTCAAAGTATCACTATTTGCAGCTGATATGAAAGCAACTACAAAAATTCCACCAGAGAACTCCTGCAGCTGATAAACACCTTCAGCAAAGTGGCCGGATACAAAACTAACCCAAAGAAATCAGTAGCCTTCCTTTATACAGATGATAAATGGGCCAAGAAAGAAATTACAGAAACGACACCCTTTACAAATAATGTAAAATATCTTGATGTAACTCTAACAAAGCAAGTGAAAGATCTGTATGACAAGAACTTCGAGTCCCTGAAGAAAGAAATTGAAGAAAGATATTAGAAGATGAAAATATCTCCCATGCTCATGGATAGGTAGGATCAACATAGTGAAAATGGCCATCTTACCAAAAGCAGTCTACAGATTCAATGCAATCCCCACCAAAATTTCAACACAATTTTTCATAAACCTTGAAAGAGCAATTCTCAACATCATATGTAAAAACAATAACAACAACAAAACAAACAAACAAAAAAACCAGGGTGGACAAAATATCCTGAACAATAAAAGATCTTCTGGGGGGAATAATCATCCCTGACCTTAAGGTGTACTACAGAGCAATAGTTATAAAAACTGTGTGATATTGGTACAGAAACAGATCAGTGGAGTAGAATTGAGGACCCAGAAATAAACCCACACACCTATGGACACTTGATTTTTGATAAAGAAGCCAAAACAGTACAATGGGGAAAAAGAGCATCTTCAACAGACCAATAGTGTTGGTCTAACTGGATGTCTACATGTAGAAGAATGCAAATAGAACCATATTTATCACCCTGCACAAAACTCAAGTCCGAGTGGATCAAGGACCTCAACATAAAACCAGATAAAATAAATCTCATAGAAGAGAAATCTAGGACATAGCCTTGAATATATTGGTAGAGGAGACAATTTCCTGAACAGAACACCAAGGGCTCAGGCTCTAAGATCTACAACTGATAAATTCAACTGCATAAAACTGAAAAGCTTCTGTAAGGCAAGGGACATTGTCAGCAGAACAAAACAACAGCCTACAGATTGGGAAAGGATCTTCACTAACTTTACATCTGACAGAGGGCTAATATCCAAAATTTATAAAGAAATTAGACACTAACAACCCAAATAACCAAATTTAAAAATAGGTTAGGCATGGCCTCCAGTGGAGGGATAGGGCCACCTACCCATCTCAAAAATATTAACCCTGAATTGCTCCTGTCTAAAGGAAATGCAGGGAGAAGAATGGAGCAGAGACTGAAGGAAAGGCCATCCAGAGACTGCCCCACCTAGGAATCCATCCCATCTGTGAACACCAAACGCAGACACTATTGCTGATTCTAAGAAGTGCTTGCTGACAGGAGCCTGGTATAACTATCCCCTGAGAGACTCTGCAAGAGCCTGACCAATACAGATGTGGATACTTGCAGCCAACCATCGGATTGAGCACGGGGACTCTAATGGAGGAGTTAGGGGAAGGAAGGAAGGAAGGAAGGAAGGAAGGAAGGAAGGAAGGAAGGAAGGAAGGAAGGAAGGAAGGAAGGAAGGAAGGAAGGAAGGAACTGAAGGGGTTTGCAACCTCATAGGAGGTACAACAATATCAACCAACCAGACCCCCTAGAGCTCCCAGGGACTAAACCACCAACCAAAGAGTACACATGGCTCCAGCTGCATATGTAGCAGAGGATTCCCTTACATGGCACCAATGGGAAGGGAGGCCATTGGTCCTATGGAAGCTCGATGTCCCAGTGAAGGGAAATGCTAGGATGGTGGGACAGGAGTGGATAGGTGGAAGAGTACCTTCATAGTGGGTGGGGAGGGGGAGGGAGACAGGGGGTTTATGGAGGGAAAACCTGGAAGGGGGATAACATTCGAAATGTAAATGAATAAAATAACCAATAAAAATTTAAAAATAGGATACAATGCTAAACAGAAAATTCTCAACAGAGGAATCTCAAATGGCTGAGAAGCATTTACAGAAATGTTTGAAGTCCCTAGTGATCAGGGAAATGCAAAGCAAAACAACTCTGAGATTCTATCTTACTGGTGGGTCAGAATGGCTAAAATCAAGAACTCAGTGATAGCATATGCTGTCAAGGATTTGGAGCAAGGGGAACACTCCTCCATTGCTGGTGGAAGTGCAAACTTGTACAATCACTTTGGAAATCAATTTGTCAGTTTCTCAGAAAATTGGGAAAAGTTCTATCTCAAGACACAGCTATACCACTCCTGGGCATATACCCAAAAGATGCTCTATTATCCCACAAAGGCACTTCCTCAGATATGTTCTTAGCAGCTTTATTCATAATAGCCAGAAACTGGAAACAACCTAGATGTTCCTCAAATGAAGAATGGATACAGAAACTGTGATACATCAACATAATGGAATACTATTCAGCTATTAAAGACACCAGGCTGGAGAGATGGCTCAGCAGTTAAGAGTAGTAACTGCTCTTCCAGAGATTCCTGCGTTCATTTCCCAGCAACCACATGGTGACTCACAACCAACTGCAATGGAATCCAATGACCTCTTCTGGTGTATCTAAGGACAGCTACAGTGTACTCATATAAATAAAATAAATAAATCTGAAAAACAAAACAAAACCCTGGGCGCTCTAACACACCCAGGATCATAGGATCAGAGGTGAGGAAGACACAACATCTGTCCCAACACCAGGAGTAACTGGGACGAGTGGGGATCCAGGGACCCAGGAACCACGCCTGACCAGTGGCACAGGTTCCTTCCAGCTTGGGCTGGTGCCCTGAGCAGACCTTGGGTGTGAACTCCTCAGCCAGTCCCACAACACCCAGAGGAAGCTCCACTCCCAGGTACTCTAACATACCCAGGATCATAGGATCACAGGATCACAGGATCACAGGACCTTGATCACACCAAGATCTCAGGGTCTCAGAGGCAGCTTGACTCCCAGGAGCTCTGACACACCCAGGATCTCAGGATCCCAGGATCCCAGAATCACAGGATCCCAGAATCACAGGATCGTAGACACAGCTTGTCTCTGAGGAGTTGTGAAACAACCAGGATTACAGGAAGGACAGCCTCCAGTCAGATAAAGGGAGGGCGGGTAGCACTAGAGATAACCAGATGGCAAGAGGCAAGCATAAGAACATAAGCAACAAAAAACAAGGTTACTTGGCATCATCAGAAGCCAATTCTCCCACCATAGCAAGTCCTGGATACACCATCACACAGGAAAAGCAAGATTCGGATCTAAAAATCACTTCTCATGATGATAATAGAGGACTTTAAGAAGGACATAAATAACTCCCATAAAGAAATACAGGAGAATACAAGAAAACAGGTAGAAGCCTTTAAAGAGGAAACACAAAAAGCCCTTAAAGAATTACAGGAGAACAGCTGGGCAGTGGTGGCACAAGCCTTTAATCCCAGCACTTGGGAGGCAGAGGCAGGTGGATTTCTGAGTTTAAGGCCAGCCTGGTCTACAGAGTGAGTTCCAGGACAGCCAGGGCTACACAGAGAAACCCTGTCTCGAAAACAAAACAAAAAAACAAAAAACTAACAAAAAAAAATGACGGGAAAACACAATCAAACAGGTGAAGGAATTGAACAAAACCATTCAGGATCTAAAAATGGAAATAGAAACAATAAAGAATACCAGAGAAACCAACAGAATACCAGAGATAGAAGAGAGAATCTCAGGTGCAGAAGATACCATAGAAAACATTGACACAACAGTCAAAGAAAATGCAAAAAGCAAAAAATTCCTAACACAAAACACCCAGGAAATCCAGGACATAATGAGAAAACCAAACCTAAGGATAATAGGTATAGAAGAGAGTGAAGATTCCCAACTTAAAGGGCCAGTAAATATCTTCAACAAAATTATAGAAGAAAACTTTCCTAACCTAAAGAAAGAGATGCCCATGAACATACAAGAAGCCTACAGAACTCCAAATAGACTGGACCAGAAAAGAAATTCCTCCCGTCACATAATAATCAAAACACCAAATGCACTAAACAAAGAAAGAATATTAAAAGCAGTAAGGGGAAAAGGTCAAGTAACATATAAAGGCAGACCTATCAGAATTACACCAGACTTCTCACCAGAGACTATGAAAGCTAGAAGATCCTGGGCAGATGTCATACAGACCCTAAGAGAACCCAAATGCCAGCCCAGGCTACTATATCCAGCAAAACTCTCAATTACCATAGATGGAGAGAACAAGATATTCCATGACAAAACCAAATTTACACAATATCTTTCCACAAACCCAGCCCTACAAAGAATAATAGATGGAAAACACCAACACGAGGAAGGAAATTACACCCTAGAAAAAGCAAGAAAGTAATTTTTCTTTCTTCTTTTTTTCTTTTTTTTTGGTTTTTTTGAGACAGGGTTTCTCTGTGCAGCCCTGGCTGTCCTGGAACTCACTCTGTAGACAAGGCTGTCCTCGAATTCAGAAATCAACCTATCTCTGCCTCCCAGGTGCTGGGATTAAAGGCGTGCGCAAAAGTAATCTTT
>CM052710.1:96118736-96156387 GCA_028551405.1 Uromys caudimaculatus | reverse complement strand
GGGGGAGGGGATACGGGGTTTCCAAAGAGGAGACCCAGAAAAGGGGAAACATTGGAAATGTAAATAAAGTATCAAAAAAAAAAAAAAAGTCAAAAAAAAAATTTAAAAATGTTAAAGATCACATATATACAACATTTCTGTGGTATTGTGATTTACAGTCCTTTGGGCATTTATCCAAATCTACTGTGGTCAAGAAAACCTTATGTTATATAATTTATTTTATCAAGTCTACTTATTTATACAACTGAGAGATTTTTTTCCCTAATGTCAAAAACACAAGGAAAATAACAAACCCAGATTATTTCAATCTAATTTCCAGTTTTAGGCAAGGTGAATAAAAACTGTCTGAGCTAAAAAAAAAAAAAAACAAATACAAAAACAAAAAGAAAAACAAAAAAAAAAAACATGTGATTCATGAGATTAGGTTATATGTGCTATTTTGACTGAAGTCAACTTTCTTTTGTCATTTCAAAGGAGAAAAATGAATGACATATAAAACTATAAGAGTTGATCTGTCAGAAATAATTTCCAATTGCATAATGTTTTTATAAAATGATTTAATTTATTTTAATCATATTTATAATGTAAGAGTATAAGATGATGATAATATTGGCTTCTAAAGTTTTAGCCAAAAAATAGCATTTTAATTAATATAGAAATGTCTACAAGTAGCTTCATAATTTATTAATTCTGTATGTAATTTTGACATGTTTCTCATAATTTACATCATATATAATACTGTGATAAATATCCCACAGTACATACATATTTTTGTTAACATAAATTCCTAGAAATAAGTTTACTAGATAAAATTTTATGCACAATTTATACTTTGGTACTTGTTGATAAACTGTTCATTAGAAGTACTGTATTGATTTGTACTGTTTGTGTGTGTGTGTGTGTGTGTGTGTGTGTGTGTGTGCACGTGTGTGTGTGAACCAATGAGTTTAATTTCGGTTACTTACAGGAGTATGGGTGAATGGTTACTTACCGGAACAGAACTGACTCAAAGACAGCTGTATCACCAGGGTCCACCCCAACACAGGCAGCTCATAAAAACTAGGAATCTGAAGCACACTGCACAGCTTATAGGCAGGTCTCGAGGTTGGAGAATGTCCTTTCCGGGTGCCTCAATAGGTCTTTTCCAGGCAGCTCACCTGGTTCCTGATTCTTCCAGGCAACTGGTCTCACCTCCTGGTCTTTGTACCTTGGCTTGTCTGAGAGTGGCTTTCAACATTCTTTACTTTTATAATATTTGGAGGGAGGGACCAGTGAATCTGGTCAGTTTTATGGACCTCCTGAAGCTACTTTGAATTGTTTACCTTTTGTCTTACTGAGTTTTCCTGAGGGTTGGAATGTTTCAATCTTGGAGGACCCTGTTACACAACATCAACCCTCCTTTCTCTCTTATTCTCCTTGATAATGCAGTGATCATAATGTCTCATGACTACAAGATTGAAAAGGGGATAATGTATGCCTTGAAAATTTCTAGCTTTGGAAATAGAATTTTGTCTTCTCTTCTTCAAGCTGTCATCTTCAGGAGGTTATATGTCAAGAACAAGGTCAAGGCAAGAGAAGTTCATTTTGCTCATTACAAAGGCATGGTAAAAACTGTGGATGCTAGAAATGTTCAAAAACCGGGGACCATAATAGAATTTACCATAAAGCCATATCTTTTAAAAAAATTTTTGATACTTTATTTACATTTCAAATGTTCTCCCCTTTCCAGGTAACCCCTTTGGAAACTCCCTATCCCATCCCTCTCCCCCTGCCTCTATAAGGGTATTCCCCCACCCACCCACCCTCTCCCATCTTCCCTCCCTGGCATTCCACTATACTGGGGCATCTAACACTCTCCTCCCACTGATGACCAGCAAGGCCCTCCTCTGCCACATATGTGGCCAGCACCATGTGTCCCTCCATGTGTATTCTTTGGTTGGTGGTCCAGTCTCCAGGAGTACCTGGGGAGGAGACAAGCCACTTGACACTGTTGCTCCCTCCCTATGGGGCTGCAAACTCCCTCAGCTCCTTCTCCAACTTCTCCATCTGGGACTCCATGCTCAGTCCAACAGTTGCTGTGAATTAAATCATGGGTATTCTGAACTTTTGGGCTAATATCCACTTATTAGTGAGTACATACCTTGTTTGTTCTTTTCTGACTGAGTTACCTCACTCAGGATGATATTTTCAAGTTCCATGTGCCTGCAAATTTCATGAAGTCATTGTTTTTAATAGCTGAGTAGTATTCCATTGTGTAAATGTACCACATTTTGGTATCTATGACTCTGTTGAGGGACATCTGGGTTGCTTCCAGCTTCTGGCTATTATAAATATGGCTGCTATGGACAGAGTGGAGCATGTGTCCTTATTACATGTTGGAGCATCTTCTGGGTATATGCCCAGAAGTGGTATAGCTGGGTCCTCAGGTAGTATTATGTCCAATTTTCTGAGGGTCTGCCAAACTGATTTCCAGAGTGGTTGTACCAGCTTGCAATCCCACCAGAAATGGAGGAGTGTTTCTCTTTCTCCACATCCTCGCCAGCATCTGCTGTCACCTGAGTTTTTGATCTTAGCCATTCTGACTGGTGTGAGGTGGAATCTCAGGTGCATTTCCCTGATGACTAAGGATGTTGAACATTTCTTTTGGTGCTTCTCAGCCCTTCGAGTTTCCTCAGTTGAGAATTCTCTGTTTAGCTCTGTTTCCCATTTTTTAATAGGGTTATTTGGTTCTCTGGAGTCTAACTTCTTGAGTTCTTTGTATATATTGGATATTAGCCCTCTATCAGATGTAGGATTGGTAAAGATCTTTTCCCAATCTGTGGTTGCCATTTTGTCCTATTGATAGTGTCCTTTGCCTTACAAAGACTTTGCAATTTTATGAGGTCCCATTTGTCTATTCTTGATCTTAGAACATAAGCCACTGGTATTCTGCTCTGGAACTTTTCCCCTGTGCCCATGTGTTCGAGACTTTTCCCCACTTTCTCTTCTGTTAGATTCAGTGTATTTGGTTTTATGTGGAGGTTCTTGATCCATTTGAACTTGAGCTTTGTACAGGGAGAGAGAAATGGATCAATTTGCATTCTTCTACATGTTGAGATCCAGTTGAGCCAGCACCATGTGTTGAAAATGCTGTCTTTTTTCCCCCACTGGATGGTTTTAGCTCCTTTGTCAAAGATCAAGTGACCGTAGGTGTGTGGGTTCATTTCTAGGTCTTCATTGATCTACCTGCCTGCCACTGTACCAATACCGTGCAGTTTTTATCACTACTGCTCTGTAGTACAGCTTGAGGTCAGGAATGCTGATTCCTAAGAAGTTCTTTTATTGTTGAGAATAGTTTTTGCTATCCTGGGTTTTTTGTTATTCCAAATGAATTTGAGAATTGCTCTTTCTAAGTCTATGAAAAATTGAGTTGGAATTTTGATGGGAATTGCATTGAATCTGTAGATTGCTTTCGACAAGATGGCCATTTATACAATATTAATCCTGCCAATCCAAGAACATGGGAGATCTTTCTATCTTCTGAGGTCTTCTTCGATTTCTTTCTTCAGAGACTTGAAGTTCTTGTCATACAGATCTTTCACTTGTTTGGTTAGAGTCACACCAAGATACTTTATGTTGTTTGTGACTACTGTGATGGGTGTCATTTCCTTAATTATTTTCTCAGCCTGTTTATCCTTCAAGTATAGGAAGGCTGCTGATTTGTTTGAGTTAATTTTATATCCGGCCACTTTGCTGAAGCTGTAGCAGTTCTCTGGTGGAGTTTTTCGGGTCACTTAAGTATATGATCATATTCTCTGCAAATAGTGATATTTTGATTTCTTCCTTTCCAATTTGTATCCTTTTGACCTCCTTTTGTTGTCTAATTGCTCTAGCTAGAACTTCAATTACTATATTGAATAGATAGGGAGAGAGTGGGCAGCCTTGTCTAGTCCCTGATTTTAGTGGGAATGCTTAAAGTTTCTGTCCATTTAGTTTGATGTTGGCTACTGGTTTGCTGTATATTGCTTTTACTATGTTTAGGTATGGGCCTTGAATTCCTTATCTTTCCAAGACTTTTATCATGAAGGGATATTGAATTTTGTCAAATGCTTTTTCAGCATCTAATTAAATGACCATGTGGTTTTTTTCTTTGAGTTTGTTTATGTAGTGGATTACATTGATGGATTTCCAGGTATTGAACCATCCCTGCATCCTGGGATGAAGCCTACTTGATTGTGATGAATGGTCATTTTGATGTGCTCTTGGATTCCGTTTGCGAGAATTTTATTGAGTATTTTTGTGTCGATGTTCATAAGGGAAATTGGTCTGAAGTTTTCATTCTTTGTTGGGTCTTTGTGAGGTTTTGGTATCAGTGTAACTGTGGCCTCATAGAACGAATTGGGTAGTGTTCCTTCTGTTTCTATTTTGTGGAATAGTTTGAAGAGTATTGGTATTAGATCTTCTTTGAAGGTGTGTTTCCTGTATGCAGCAACATGCTGGGTCCTGTTTATGTATCCAGTCTGTTAGTCTATGTCTTTTTATTGGGGAATTGAGTCCACTGATGTTAAGAGATATTAAGGAATAGTGATTGTTGCTTCCTGTTATTTTCGATGTTATTTTTATGTTTGTGTGGCTATTTTCTTTTGGGTTTGTTGAAAGATTACTTTTTTGCTTTTTCCAGGGTGTAGTTTCCCTCCTTGTGTTAGCGGTTTCCATCTATTATCCTTTGTAGTGCTGGGTTTGTGGAAACATATTGTATAAATTTGGTTTTGTTATGGAATATCTTGGTTTCACCATCTATGGTAATTGAGAGTTTTCCTGGGTATAGCAGCCTGGGCTGGCACTTGTGTTCTCTTAAGGTCTGTATGAGATCTCTCCAGGATCTTCTAACTTTCATAGTCTCTGGTGAGAAGTCAGGTGTAATTCTGATAAGTCTGCCTTTATATGTGACTTGACCTTTTTCCCTTACTGCTTTTAATATTCTTTCCTTGTTTTGTGCATTTGGTGTTTTGACTATTATGTGACAGGAGGAATTTCTTTTGTGGTCCAATCTATTTGGAGTTCTGTAGGCTTCTTGAATGTTTATGTCCATCTCTTTCTTTAGGTTAGGGAAGTTTTCTACTATAATTTTGTTGAAGATATTTACTGGCCCTTTAAGTTGGGAATCTTCACTCTCTTTTATACCTATTACCCTTAGGTTTGGTCTTCTCATTGTGTCCTGGATGTCCTGGATGTTCTGGGTTAGGAGCTTTTTGTATTTTGCATTTTCTTTGACTGTTGTGTCAATGTTGTCTATGGTATCTTCTTCACCTGAGATTCTCTCTTCTATCTCTTGTATTCTGTTGGTGATGCTTGCATCTCTGACTCCTGATCTCTTTCCTAGGTTTTCTAACTCCATGGTTGTCTTCCTTTGTGATTTCTTTATTATTTCTATTTCCATTTTTAGATCCTGGATGGTTTTGTTTATTTCCTTTGCCTGTTTCATTGTGTTTTCCTGTATTTCCTCTTCAAGGACTTCTAGCTCTTTACCTGTGTTCTCTTGTATTTCTTAAAGGGAGATATTTATTTACTTCTTAAAGTCTTCTATCATCATCATGAGAAGTGATTTTAAATCTGAGTCTTGCTTTTCTGGTGTGTTGGGGTAACCATGGATCACTGTTTCTGTTCCTTATGTTCTTACCCTTGCCTTTAGCCATCTGGTTAACTCTGGTGTTAGCTGTTATTACTCTCTCTTGATGTGGCTTGTCCCTCCTGCAAGCCTCTGTGTCAATACTCCTTGAAGGACAGCTCTCTCTGAGAGGAATTTGGGTTTGGAGAGCTATGGCACAGGGTCAGCTCTGGGGTGCAGACAGAAACCAGAAGGATTCGGTCACTAGCTGTTCCTTGGTTCCCGTGTCCTGATGGCTCTGCGAGGGTCCCTCTTGATCCAGGAATTTGAACAGAAGTGGTGGTCTTCCTGTACTTGAAGTTGCGTTGGTACTCCTGGGAGACCAGCTCTCTCCTGGCACTGAATATGGAGCCCTGTGTCACAGTATCAGCTTCCTGGCTGAAGAAGGAAATCGGAAAGTCACTTCTCAGTCCCTGTGTCCTGAGGGTTCCGGGTGGATCTCTCTGAGCAGAGGTACTGGACTTAGCCCTGATCACAGGCTTGTTCACACTCCTTGGAGGGTAGCTCTTTTCCTGCGCTATTTTGGTATGGAGCCGCGTGGCCTGATTTGTAGTGATCGAACTTTTCTCTAAAATTCTCTAACAATTAAATTTTATTATATTTTTTTAAAAAAAGAAAAAAGAAAATAAAAGAAAAAAAACTTTTTTTTTCAATTATGTGTCTATATGTGTATGTGTAGCATGTGTGTGTGTGGTACCCATGAATCTGACTGATATGGGTGCTGGGGAACTGAATTCTGATCCTCTGCAAGAGCAGGAAGTGGTCTGAGTTGTCTCTCTTGCCCTAGATACATGGTTCTTAATAAAGATGTCAGTTTGAGCACATATTCTTATAGATGTACTATTTTGCTTTATTTTAACTTTATGTGTGTATGTCTGTTTATGTGTGGGAGCATGTCCATATGTGTGTGCTGCCATGAGGCCAGAAGAAGGCATCAGAGTCTTTCGAGCTGGACTCTCAGCTTATGCTTGTAAGTTGCTTGACATGGGTGCTGAGATGCAAACGCTGGTCCTCTGCAAGAGCAGTAAGACCTATTTACTGAGCCCTTGTTTTTCTTTCCTGATACAGGGTCTCACACTAGGCTAGCCTTGAACTCTGGAGCAATCCTTCTCCCTCAGCCTCTGCCTGAAATTACAGGCAGAAGTCACCATACTTGGCAGAATTACTTTTTGTATAAAGTGTGATGGCTTCTGTGAAAATTTATAGCCTTTTGGATATTTATTACTGAGGCAGGATAGAAGGATAGGAAATTCAAGGGACACAGGAAGGGAAAGGAACCTTATACTCAAGAGGCTGGTAGAAGCCTCTCACCAGCTGAGAGCCACCAAGTGCAGCACACTTAGCAACATTTGTTGTGATGCTTGCCAATAGAAGAGACAATATTCCTTTCATATAGTCATATAGCAAATAAGAAAGTTAAAATGGCAATGAATCATGCTTGCGATCCAGAATGAGGCCTTCAAATATACACCACCAACTTGTGACACGTGGCTCTACTTTATTGGTTTGCAATTCTATCTGAGACATCTAAGGGACCTCTCTATGACCTCATTTACTTGAGGGAAAAGAGGACTCTTATAAACCTTTTGAGGGGCTGGAGAGATGGCTCAGTGGTTCCTCTTGCATTTGTAGAGAAGCAGGATGGGAGTTCAGTTCCCAGTACCCAGAGCACGGAGCTCACAACCCTCTCTCTAGGGGATTTAATGCCATCTTCTGACTTTCATGGGCAACTGCACATGTTTGCATAAACACACACACACACACACACACACACACACACCAACACCCATACATTAAGAAAGAAAGAAGGAAGGAAGAAAAGAAGGAAGGAAGGAAAGAAGGAAGGAAGGAAGGAAGGAAGGAAGGAAGGAAGGAAGGAAGGAAGGAAGGAAGGAAGGAAAGAAAGAAAGAAACCTTTATAGGTATATATCCAGAAGCCACAAGAATTGCATATATGGCTACTATAAAGATACTTGATCCCGTTCTCTCTTGAGAAGCCCACACTAGAGTGTGTACTAAGGGCTCTCTTCCTAAGAGCCCTTGCTCTCTTGTTACCTTCTGAATAAACTCCAACTCTGCTCCATATTTACTCCTCTTGAAATTCTGTAAAATTCTGTGAAAGCTTCCTGAAATGCTATAACACCAATTATCCAGGCTCACCAGGGTAGAGGTCTGCATCTCTCAGGCGTGTCTCTGGCCCCTACCCTACCACTGCTTACATGGTCTTCACAACTTCAGTATCTTTTTCTATTAGGTTAGGACTGACACAGGAAACTCCCTTTTGATTCTAATGACTTTCCCCGAAGTTTCCCATGCAAACTCTGCAAACATCTACACAGGAAAGTTATGAGCTGAGTATATGAGTAAAGAGAAAAATGGTTGTTTTTTCTTCAGAATTGAATAATGAAGAAAATGATGAGGAGGAAGAACTAGGCAATCTACAGAGAGAAATATGGTCACACAGACCATCACAGAGCTAGGTCCAGCTGAGCAATGAAGTCAAAGTTTTGGTGTTTCCCATTGTCAAATAGTTGGTCACTGTGCTATGTCTGACTCTCCTCCATTAGGAGCAATGTTGCAAGGAAAGAGGTAGAATGATAGCCCAGGACCCTGGGCGTGAAGAGCCTGTGGAAGGCGGGAAGGGCACCCACGTCTTCTGCTGAAGTAGTTTTTGATTTGGGCATTTTTGATATTTTTACTTGACACAACAGGACGCCTTACTATCTGTCTAGCACAGGCTGGTGTTGGATTCATAATCCTTGTGCCTTGGCTTTCCAAGTGTTAACAGAACTTATTCTGCAATCATGGGGTTTGGATCCCAGTGGCCAGCATCCCTGTAAATGCCTGTAAATTAAGTGCCAAGGGGACAGAGATAAAAGGATTGTTGGATTTTTTTTTTTTTTTGATTGTTTCAGCTTAGCTGAGAAAACAAGAAAACACATGCCCAAGGGAGATCCTGCCTCGAAGGAATAGGTGGAGAGTAATAAAGAAGGCTATTGGGTACACACACACACACACACACACACACACACACACACACACACACACACATATACACACATATGCATGTATGCAAACACACTGACACGGATACACACATAAATAAAACCTTTTTTAAAAAACATATATTTATTTATTATGTATACAGTGCTTGTACACCAGCAGGCCACAAGAGGACCCCAAATCCCATTACAGATGCCTGCATCATGTGGTTGCTGGGAATTGAACTCAGGGCCTTTAGAAGAGCAGTCAGTGCTCTCAACCGCTGAGCCATCTCTCTAGCCCAATAGAACCTTTTAAAATAAGAAAAAAATGACTAAAAATCACAGTAAACATTGATAATACTTAATTATTATTAAGTTCAGTTGACTGATGTAGATCACAAATGTGGTAGGTTCCAGGAGTGAAGTGAACACGTGGATGTGTGCTTGTGATGTTTGCTCTTGCATCACAGAGTTTATGGTCAGCTAGACTTTTCAAACCTTGTTTATATTTTTTCTAGACCTTGGATATTCTGCACAGACATTTATTAAATGGTCAAATTGGCAAAATGTCTGGTATTATAAAAGGATAAGAATACAACAATTTAGTTGGACCACATAAATTAGCTTTCTTCTCAATTCTAGAATTGGGTGGGCAATCCTCTTTATAAAATGAAGTGTTCTGATGGGCCAAGCAGAGAAGGTTGTTTTTAGACAGGGGACGGTTTGAAGGAAAGAAAATGAAAAACAGAAAGAGGATTGTTCATTTTATTATATATTATGCATGATTTTGTTTTTTTTGAGACAAGATCTTGCTACTTAGCAGAGGCTGGACTTGAACTTACTACTTAGCCAAGGTTGGCCTTAAACTTTTGGGTTTTTTTGTTTTTGTTTTTTTTGAGACAGGGTTTCTCTGTGTAGCCCTGGCTGTCCTGGAACTCACTCTGTAGACCAGGTTGGCCTCGAACTCAGAAATCCGCCTGCCTCTTCCTACTGAGTGCTGGGATTAAAGGCGTGTGCCACCACTGCCCAGTTGGCCTTAAACTTTTATCTTCCTGCCTGCTTTCCCCAGTGCTGGAATTACAGGTGTGTGTACTGTAAAATGTCCAGTCAGATTTCTGTTTTGTTAGTTTTTGTTTTATTTTTTGATCTGACTATGCCGCCATTGAATTTGTGTTGTTCCAGCCCCCCTCTCCTAAGTACTGAGATTACGGTCATGCTCCACCTTGGCCGGTTTCTGCAGTTCTGGGGATAGGACACAGGGCATGGTGCAAATCAGCCCCAGGCTGGCGTTTTAAATCAACTTTGCTTTATCAAGTGGGGAGGCACAATAATGAGGAAGTAAAGGATCATTTACCTCAGACTCCTGCTGTGTTAGGGTCAGGACCAGGGGCCTCCGCTGTTATGCTAATGCACCTCTCTAATCCGAATTTCCAGGAAGATCAGCTAAACAGTTTCACTTCAGCCAGATGGTGTGGCCCTTTATCACAAGTGCTTCCATTTTGATTTTTAGCCAGATTTATACAGAAGGTCAGTCTGGAACAGTGGCCTCTGCTATTTGTATTTAATAACATAGATAATGGAGTACCTGGTTAAGAGTGGAAGCAGAGACAGTAAAAAGTCAACATAGGAGTAAAATAGATGAAAATACCAGCTTGGACTAAAATATTTATTGAATAAGTAAAAACAAGCTCCGTGGAGTTTGTGTTGAGGAAATGGATGACAGGCTTCCAGACCCCTCTGAGATTTACCACACAGCAATGATCAGACTACCTGTCTTCTGTTTCAGAGCAAATATTTACCCTCAGTATGAATGTGTGGTCAGAGCCATAGCAACTCAGGAGGAGCGTATGCCTGGTCTGATGAAAAACAAATATTCCCAAACACATTACTTTTGGAGAATGAGCCTCTTAAAACAAGGTTTTATTTTCTGGCAGGAGATTCCATTCAGAACGAGGCCAGGATTGGAACTCTTTCCTTTCCATAGACTGAGGGAAGTGGGTGAGAAGCCACTTGCATGTTTGTTCTAGGTGTGAGACCGGAAGAGGTGTGAGTATCAGCATGTGCTGCTCTGGCTGTTCTGTATATCAGTTGGTGCTGGGGAAGGAAGCTCTCAGGATCCAGGGAAAGAAAGAGAAAGAAAGAAAGAAAGAAAGAAAGAAAGAAAGAAAGAAAGAAGGAAGGAAGGAAGGAAGGAAGGAAGGAAGGAAGGAAGGAAGGAAGGAAGGAAAGAAAGAAAGGAAAGAAAGAAAGGAAAGAAAGAAAGAAGGAAAGAAAGAAGGAAGGAAGGAAAGAGAGAAAGAAAGAAAGAAAGAAAGAAAGAAAGAAAGAAAGAAAGAAAGAAAGAAAGGAAACAGTAATTGCTCATTCAACAATGACCTAGGTGTAGATGCTTCTATTTTCTCTACTACATCCTTTTTTTATGTTTAAAATGAAGAAATTTCTGTGATATTTTAGATTAGTGCAAACTAATAGTCTACAGGATACTTTTATAATATCCAGAGGATTTGAAGACTTAGAGAATTTTATATTAAAACTTTTTTAATGTGTGTGAACATGCATCTCTCTCTCTCTCTCTCTCTCTCTCTCTCTCTCTCTCTCTCTCTCTCCCTCTCTCTCTCTCTGTGAACATTCACATCTGTGCATGTCTGCACACGTGCTAACTGCATGCAGTGGTCAGAAGATAATTTCTGAGAGCTGGTTCTCCTTTTTTTCCCTACTGTGAGTTTCAGGGCTTGAACTCAGATTGTCAGGTTTGGCATCAAGTGCTGTTACCTACTGAGCCATTTCACCAGCCATGTACATGCCCATGGATCCCCACTTTTGTCCTTCTCCTATACAATCCTAAAGTTTTGCCTTAAAGACAAATGGACCTGCTATTTGGTTGTATCCACAGTGAGCGGATCTCTTCTCTTCCCTCACCACTGGGTTATCTATTGTGGTCAGGCCTGCTCTATTAGGATCCCAAGAATGAGAGCTCTCTAGCCAGAACTCTGCCAACCCTGAATTTGTGGAATCTTATAAAATGGGAAGATAGCCAAGTATGGTGGTTCACCTGTAATCCCATCACTTGGGAGGTGGAGGCAGGAGGATCAGGAGTTCAAGGTCATCCTCAGCTGCATAGAGTGTTCATCAAAAGTCTGGGATACATGAGAGCTGGTCTCAAAAATTACAGGGGGCCACATGATCACTCCATGGGTGGTTAAAGGGAAGGTACTTATTGTAGATGAGAGGGGAGGGCAGACAGACAGACAGACACACACACAGAGACAGACTTAGAAAAGGAGAAGGAGTTCAGGATAGAAAACACACATATTGAAAATAGCAGGAGAGTGAGTGGCTTCTGGGAGGGAAGCCCTGAAGCTGGCTGGAGTTTAGGGTAGGGGAAGAGATGAGAAGGGCTAGGATGCTAGCAGAGACTTTGAAATGCGTAACAGGCACTTGTGAAGATACTGAGGAAGGCCATAAATTTGAATCCGTTGAACCCACATAAAAAAGCCAGACATATTTGCATGCAATGCAATCCCAAGGCTCCTACAGGAAATGGAGGGGGCATGGGGAACAGAGACAGAAGAATCCTAGGAAGCTCTCAGACTGACCTTGTGTACCTGATGGCAAACAAGAGACCCTGTCTCAAAGAAGGTGAGCGGTAAGGACCTGCACTGAGGTTGTCTTTTGTCTCCAGGCTGAGTGCTGTGGGATAGGCACTCCCTGCCCCTGTCTCTCCCATCTCCCCAGTCCTCCTCTATCCTGTACCTCTTTCACACACAAATAAACAAAACATGAATGTTCGTACAGGCTCCTCCAGGACCAGTCACTGTTAGTATCCGTGGAAGACTAGGAAGCCTCTTGCTCAAGACCACTATAAACTAGTGTGGTGTTTGCTTGTAACCAAACATATCTCCCAGACACCTCACATCACCAACAGCTTACACATAATGGCCTGTACAGTGTGGATGCCATGGAAGTAGTTACACTACGTTGTTTAGGAAGTAATAAAAATTTGTACTCATTCACACTAATGTAAATTTGCTTTGTGGTGCTAGGGATTGCAGACAGGGCCTTGCCCACGGTAAGTGTCCTGAATCATCACATGTCAACTTCACACACAAACTAGTTATGTGAAAGGAGGGAACCTCCACTAAGAGAATGCCTCCACAAGATCTGGCCATAGAGCATTTTGTTAATCGATGATGGATGGGGGAGGGGCTAGCCCATTGTAGGTGGTACCTTCCCCGGGCTCCTGGGTTCTCTTAGAAAGCAGGCTGAGCAAGACACCAAACAGCACCTTCTACGACCTCTGCCTCCAGGTTCCTGTCCTGCTTGAGTTCCTGCCCTCACTGCTTTTAATGATAAACTGTTATCTGTGCGAAATAAACCCTTTCCTCCTCTGTAGGCCACACTCCTCAAGTTGCTTTAGTCATTCATGGTGCTTCACTGAAGTAATAGAAACCTAAGTTAAGACAGTAAGCAAGCACTCCACCACTGAACTGCCTTCCCAGCCCCAGATGTAGTTTAAAAAGTTTTCTCATCAGTTGAATCAGAGTTAACTGTATCTTCTAAAGCGAGTGAGTCTTAAGATCAAAGCTTTTTCCATGTTTCCCTGTGCTGTCTTCTCAGAGGACACAATAGTTTTAAGGGAAGAGGAAAAAACTTATTTTATTTTTCTTCCCTCTCCATAACAGGAAGAAAGGACTGGAGCCCCGAACATACGATTTTCATCTGAATGGCTGCAAATTACAGCAGCATCCTAAAACATGGACTAGAATGTGCCCTAATTTAAAATTAGCCCTGGTCTATAATTTAGCTCTATCAATTTGTTTACTTTACTAATGCTGTGGAGCAAAATGGCCTATGTTTTCATCTTTGATGCAATGATGTAATCCTTGGGGGGGGGGTGCTGAAAAAGTCTCCATACATTTGCAACTAATTTTTTTAAATATTGTATTTATTTACTTAGTTTGTTGGGCAGGAGCATGGGTGTTCCGCAGAGCACCTGTGGTGGTCAGAGGACACCTTTGGGGAACATGGTCTCTCCTTCCACCATGTGGGTCCTGGGGATTGAACGTGTCTCTTCAGGTTTGGCCTCTTTCCAGTCCCAGTATGTTCCGTTTAATTTCATCATTTCATTCAATCGCATTAGTTCAACAAATTTTTAAGCCATCAGTGCCTTAGGCATTCACTGATCAATGTGAAAGAAGTCTCAGGTTAGTAAGAACAAGCCCTGCTCTCAGGGTCGGTCCTATGGTCTAGCAGACATAAGTAACTTGCAGCTAGCACCCTTTACATGCCCATTGGCTGTGGACAAGGCTGGGTACCATGTCCTGACATGATGGGGCCACTAGAGAGGTATGAGAGACATTCATTCCTCTATCCCTTCCCAAAAGCTCTTGGCTCCTGATTAGGAAATCCTGCCAGAAGGTGACTTTACTGGTGAAAGGGGTGGATCATGTGAGTGGGTAAGCTAATTAGTGCATTTCACACTCCTGATTGGGCTAGCAGTGGACATGTGATCTGTACCTGTCCAATTAGAGTGAGTCTTAACCTTTGCCTAAGAAATAGGGAACAGGCTGCCACTTGTTTCTAGTTGGTGGCAGAGGTGGGAGTGGTGTAGGGCGTTTAATACGGATGTGAGCCTGCAGTGGTGTGGACATTTTTGTTTATGCAAGGCATAGAGGGAAGAGAGGAGTGTGGAAAAAATCTGAGAGAATGAGATACTTTCAAAGCCAGCATTTACCCGGGCTGAAAGTGTGTGAGTGTGTGTGTGTGTGTGTGTGTGTGTGTGTGTGTGTGTGTGTGTGTGTGTGTGTGCTTGTAATTCATTAGATTTACTATTCAGGAGGCAGAGTCTGGAGGATCAGAAGTTCAAGGTCTTCTTGAGCTACATTGTGAGTTCAAGGCCAGCAAGGGCTATTGTTCAAACCCTAACTCAACAACAACAACAAACAGCAACAACAACAAAGTGCTTAGCTTTCTAGTGAGGATTCTGAAGTGTGAGTTTTCTAGAATATGGTTTTGAGGCTTTCATGGTTTGTACTGTTAAGAGAGGTCTGTTCAAAGAAGCATGGGAAACATGGGCTGAATGGTGCCTTGAGATTTCAGGATGCTTCTGTCCCTAATAAGCACCTGGACAGTGGTATGTTCCGTGCTCCCCACCCCCAGCCCTTAGCTCCTCCCAGCACAACTTCTGGATGGCGGAGTCCTGGCCGCTAGCAAGGTTCTGTCACAGAATAGGTGCTGCTGATATTTGTGGAAAGAGTGCACGCTAGACGGAGATCACAGTGCTTCAGGGGAAAGGATGTGAGTTCAATTCAGTTCTGTGGAAGGAGAGAGTAGGGAGAGCTTGATTACAGGTCACTAAAAGTGAATGTTCTAAGTGATGTTACTAAGATCTGGCGGCTAACACACATATTTTCTGGTTTCAGTAACTAACTAAAGCAAAAATGTGATATAAACTACAACCTATATTCTACATACTGCACATATGTGCATATACATATATTTGTGTGTGTGTGTGTGTGTGTGTGTCATACACACTGTCTTAGGATTTTACTGCTGTGAACAGACATGACCAAGCCAAGTCTTATATGGACAACATTTAATTGTGGCTGGCTTATGGTTCAGAGGTTCAGTCCATTATTATCAAGGTGGGAACATGGCAGCATCTAGGCCCAGGCATGGTGCTGGAGGAGCTGAGAGTTCTATAAATTCTTCTGAAGGTTTTTAGCAGAATACTGGCTTCTAGGCAGCTAGAATGAGTATCTTAAAGCCCACACCCACAGTGACACACCTACTCCAACAGGGTCACACCTTCTAATAGTGCCACTACCTGGACTGAGCATATACAAACCATCACACACACCTTGGATTTTCTAAACTCATCAGAATATTTCATGAATTATCAGAATATTTCTTATTCATTCCATAAAATCTAGTTCAGATAACACACACACACACACAAAGACATACACACATACACAGACACACAGACAGACAGACAGAAACATGCACAGTGACATGCACAGACACATACACACAGAGACAAGAGACACGAAGATGAGAGATATACACAGACACACACACACAAAGAGCTAGACAATACATACATACAGACAGACAGACACAGACAGACACACACACACACACACAGACACACAGACACACACACACACACACACACACACACACATTTGTGGTTTTGAGGATCAAATCTTCAGCCTTGCACATGCCAGACTAGTGCCTACTACTGAGCACTAGTAGTAACCAGCCCACTAAGAGGCAGGTTGTGGATGTCAGATTGAATTCAAGACATGTCTGGGACATTTATTCTAGTTGTCTTGACAACAGAACGGTATGTAGATTCATCTAGGAACACAGACTTATTAACCTCTAAGTACTCTTTACTCATTTCCTATTGGGTTTAGGCTAACTCTCTTCTAGACAGTAATGACCTAGATAGGTGAGGATGGAAAATAGATGAGATTAAGTTTAGGACTCTTCAAACACATTAAACATGGGTAGGGTACAAGGATACACTGCCTGAATTGAGTAGAACTTTGGAGCACTTAGAGATATTGGCCCCAAGTGCCTGAGGAGGCTGCTGAATCAGTTAGCCATCAGACAGCCACGTGAGTGCAGGCATACCTAATCTATCTTACTACCTACTTCAGGTCAATTTATATCCCCACTGTGACAGTTTGAAAGAGAATGGATCATGCTTGTATCATGTCCCTACACTTGGATACCTGTCAATGCTGATACCTGTCTGGTGAGTATATCTCAGCAAAAATTTTATAAAGGATTGTTATTTATTTTATATTATTTATTTTATGGTGGGGGTGTGTGTTTATGTGTGCTCATGTGTACATGTACCACAGTGCTGGTATGGAGACCAGGGTCTGTTTTCTCTTTCCACCAAGCAGGTCCCAAGGTTTGAAGTGGGGTTGCCAGGCATGGGGGCAAGAGCCTTTCCGGCTGAACCATCTCATCTGCTGCTAGGCCAATTTCATTAGTGAATGCCTTAGAACAATACGGATGCAGGTCACTCGGTTTCTCTCCATTCTTTGTGATTCAAAATGGAATGAAGGAGACAACATGGGAACTGGTCATCTTTCTGATGTTCTTTTATGAATATATTGTGTGCAGCAGAAACTTTCTCTATGGCTGCCAGATGTGGAAGTGCAGGCACAATCTGCTCTCACGTAGCCTGTTCTTGAACTTGTACCTCCCTGGGAGCAAATGGCGAGTTCTGCAAAGCCTCGTGCTGGACTAAGCACAGCTTCAGAGGGGCAGAGGATGATGGGGCAGGATGACGGGTGGGAGGAATTTGCTCAGTTCATTTTCTGTGAATTACGACAACGCAATGCAACAATTAAGTGGCACGTTTACAGGCAGTGTCCTGGTCATCTTGTTAATGCTGCAACAATTCACTATGACGCAGAATGTGTGGTCCTCCATGCCTCACATCCGCCATTTGTCATAGCACATGGCATTGCTCTGTTGCTATGTAAGATTGTAAGACCCTATACGTCTTCTTTCAGTTGTCATAATAGCACTCTCAAATTTTGTTTGTTTGTTTGTTTTCTTATTTATTTATGAGACAGAGTCTAACTATGTGGCCCTAGATAGCTCAGAACTCTCTCTGTGTAGACCACTCTGGCCTCAAACTCTGCCTGGTTTTGCCTCCTGAATGCCAGAATTAGAGGCATATGCCACCATGCCCAGGATTATTTATTTATTTTTGACATGATTTATAGCATGCCTGGCCTCCAACTCACTAAGCAGCTGAGGATGACCTCCTGCTTCTACCTCATGAACACTGGTTTTTGCAGTGCTTGGAACTGAACCCAGGGCTTGCTGCACCCTAGGCAAGCACTCCATCAGGGACCCACATCCCCAGTCTAAGGGCATTAGAATTTCTAAAGACAAAGAAAATAAATGTAAAAGCTAGGAAGGTGGCTCAGTGATGTGCCCTGCAGCACAGGAATCTGAATTTACATCCCAGCATCCATGTGAAAGTTGAGAGTAGGGAGAACCAGGCATCCCAATGTGAGGAGGTGGAGACAGGAGAACCCCAAGGCTTGTGGGCTTTGTAAATCAGCAGACTCGGGTTCAGTGTGAAAGCCAGTTTTAAGAGAAGAGAAACTGGGTGGGGCTGGACAGAAGTCTCAGCAGTTAAGAGCACTAGTAGCTCTTGGAGAGGATCCAACTTCAATTCCCAGTACCTACATGACAGTTCAAAACCATCCAATCTTCAATTCTGGGGAATCTTCTGACTTCCCCTCTCACCAGATACCCAGGTGGAGTACAAACATACATACATACATGTAATCAAAACACTCACACACATAAAATAATCAATTAAAAAGACCAGGAGCCAGGCGGTGGTGGCACACGTCTTTAATCCCAGCACTTGGGAGGCAGAGGCAGTCAGTTCTCTGAGTTTGAGGCCAGCCTGGTCTACAGAGTGAGTTCCAGGACAGCTGGGGATATACAGAAAAGTCCTGTCCTTGAAAAAAAAAGTAAGGTAGAGAGAGTAGTTGAAGAAGAAACCCAGCATTAGTCTCTGGCCTGTACAGGTATGTGTACACACATATGCACAGTTATACCAACAAATACATATTCATACATGTACCACAAACCGCCAAAAAAGCCAGAGAGAAACTTAGGACTGGATGTAGCAGCACGTGCTTTCTATCCCAGCATCCAGGTGGTTATGGTACAGATTGAGATTAATTCTCTCTCTCTCTCTCTCTCTCTCTCTCTCTCTCTCTCTCTCTCTCTCTCTCTCTCTCTCTCTGTGTGTGTGTTTGTGTGTGTATGTGATGTATGTGGTGTGTGTTTGTATGTATGTGGTGTGTGTTTGTGTGTATGTGTGTGTATTTGTGTGTGTGTGTGTGTGTGTGTGTGTGTGTCCCTCCCATCCTCCACATGCAGCAGGAGAAAATAAACTTAGAGAAATTAAATGATACATCACACAGGGTACCTTCCATAGCTGGCAAGTAGCAGGTTCAGAGCTCCATACATCCCAGTATTCCATATTTTAAAGCCCATATTTTTGAAAATCAATGTTCTGATAAGCTCCATATCATTCCCATTTGAAACTGTCAACACACTGGATAAAGTATCAACTTATCAGGGTGATAGCTGCAGTATTTTCCTTTTCAGTCAACTGAGATGACAGGTGCAGAAGTGTCTCATTCTGGCCCCTCTGGCCTGGCTTTTAGTGATCAACTCTTGTCCCTCTGAGTACTTGGCCTTTCTAGCAGAGCTGAGGCACCTGGCCAGGACAAGGAGCTGGCAGAGAAGTGCCTCACTCTGCACAGGTGGTCATGGTAGCCAGCTATTGAACTGGAAGCACTGTTGCCTGTGATGGTTTGTATGTGCTTGGCCCATGGAGTGGCACTACTAGGAGGTGTAGCCTTGTTGGAGTAGATGTGTCACTTTGGTATGGGCTTAAGACCCTCCTTCATCCTAGCTGCCTGGAAGTCAGTCTTCCTCTAGAAGCCTTCAGATGAAGATGTAGAACTCTCAGCTCTGCCTGCACCATGCCTGTATTGGCTGGTTTTGTGTCAACTTGACACAAGCTGGAGTTATCACAGAGAAAGGAGCTTCAGGTGAGGAAATGCCTCCATGAGATCCAGCTGTAAGGCATTTTCTCAATTAGTGATCAAGGGGGCCCACTGTGGGTGGTGCCATCTCTGGGATGGTAGTCTTGGGTTCTATAAGAAAGCAAGCTG
This sequence comes from Uromys caudimaculatus, assembly GCA_028551405.1. Lineage (NCBI taxonomy): Eukaryota > Metazoa > Chordata > Mammalia > Rodentia > Muridae > Uromys > Uromys caudimaculatus. The sequence goes on along the minus strand of CM052710.1, from coordinate 96,137,020 downwards.
AGGAAGCCAGGGGAAGCAAGCCAGTAAGGAACATCCCTCCATGGGCTCTGCATCAGCTCCTGCTTCCTGACCTGCTTGAGTTCCAGTCCTGACTTCCTTTCGTGATGAACAGCAGCATGGAAGAGTAAGCTGAATAAACCCTTTCCTCCCCAACTTGATTCTTGGTTATGATGTTTGTGCAGGAATAGAAACCCTGACTAAGACAATGCCTGCCTAGATGATGATGGACTGAACCTCTGAACCTGTAAGCCAGCCCAATTAAATGTCCTTTATAAGACTTTCCTTGGTCATGGTGTCTGTTCACAGCAGTAAAACCCTAAGACATTGCCCAATGCTAACAGGAACAGACTGGCTCAGCCACAGTGCTGCAGCGATGGCCTGGTCCACCAGGATCACAGACTTTGTGTCCTCACACAGTGTTAGAAGTTGAGTTCATTCATTTTTAAAATGATACAGCGACATCTGCTCCATATAGATGTTTGGGAAACAGGAAAAATTGAAAGAGAAGGGCTTTTCTTCTTATCTCAACTCTATAAACAACCATTGGTAACATTTTCCTAGGTTTGCTCCATGCACTATAAACCTTATTACCTATTAACCTTAGGCAGGTGTGGTGGTACATGTCTGTGCGCCTATCGCTGAACAGGTAGGTAGAGGCAGGAGTTCAAGGTCATTGTTAACTATAGTGATGTTGAGGCCAATAGAACATAGGAGACCCTCTCTCAAAACCAAACAAAGCTTAGGACTTGTCACATTACTACCTCCTCTAAGCTCAAGGAACATCAGGGAAGATGGGAAAAAAATGTAAAACCTCGAAATCAGGGAAAACAGTAAGAAATGCCTTTTGATCACTACAAGTCCAGTGCAACTATCTCATAACAGTTGTGGTGACTTGCACATGGCCTGTACAAGGCTGGCTCATTTGGACTGGCAAGATGGCTCAATGGGTAAAGGTGCTTGCCACTAAGACTGAAGACCTAAGTGGGATCCCAGGTACGATAGATGTAATAGATGGTGAGAGCCAACTCCTGCCAACTGTCCTCTGGTGTTCATGTAAGTACATGCATGCATGTGTGCACACAGGGGACCTCCTCAAGTTTAAGGTCATCCTTAGACACCTAGCAACTTTGAGGTTAGCTAAGGCTGCAAAGACCTTGTCTCAAGAAAAAAAAATATAAACAAAAAATGTCATTTAATTCCTACCACTACTAGTCTATGAAATAACAGGATTGAGATCACAATGTACATTTAATGTTAACCAAGGTCAAGAACAAACAGGACCTCGGTGCACAGGCCTAACATCTTAGCTCTTACAGAGGCTGAGTCGACGTCAAATGTTCTAGATTTTTATGGAATACACAGTGAATCCAAAGCTACATAGTAAAATGCTAAAGGAAGGAAGGAAGGAAGGAAGGAAGGAAGGAAGGAAGGAAGGAAGGAAGGAAGGAAGGAAGGAAGGAAGGAAGAAGGGAGGGAGGGAGGGAGGGAAGGAAAGAAGGAAGGAGAAAAAATAGAAAAAAGCACAATAAGATATTTGTTGATGGGTCACAAACAATTTAAACATTACTGAGCATATGGAGAGATTAGATGTTGCACATTCCTGGTGGAAAAGTAGAATGTTTTGGCAGTTTCTCAAAAAGCTAAACACAGAATTACCAGATGGTCTGGCAATTCTACTTCTAGGTACATATCCCCCCCCCAAATAAGCAGGTATACACACACACACACACACACACACACACACACACACACACACACACACACATGCTATCGACAGGGCTCATACTGGAACTAGTCACAGTAGCTAAAGGGCAGGAACATTCAACTGTCCATCAATGGCTGAATGAATACATGAATTGTGGCATAGCCATACAAAGAAATACTATTTAGTCATAAGAGAACTACACGAGCACATGCTTCATTGTGCTCAAAAAGAGTGCACTAAACCAAAGCAGGTAGGCATAGGCATCCACGTGTGAAGCGCCTTTCCTATGAAACACTTAGAGCATGAATTCTTAGGGGAGGAGAGCAAGAGTGGTTACTAGGAATTGGAGGGGAGCAGACGGTGACGTTACAGCTTCCTGGGCACAGAGTCTCTTTAATGGGTAGTGAAGTGTATTAGAGTTTAGAATCCAAAGTGCACCCTCTTCAAAATATCTTTCATTGTAAAGTACTGAAAGCACTCTTACATAGTATCTGTCCATTCCCAGCTTTTTCAATATTGTTTTTCTTAGTTACCTCCTTCATACACTGGATGTGTGTGTGTGTGTGTGTGTGTGTGTGTGTGTGTGTGTGTGTGTACAGAGTGCATGCTGTGTAGAGATCAGAAGACAATTTATAGGAGTTGGTTCTTTCCTTCTATCATGTGGGTCCCAGGGAGGAAACTCAGGTCTTTAGACTTGGCAGCAAGATCCTACCCACTGAGCAATCTTGCCAGTCCTATTTATTTATTTTTGAGACAAGGTCATGCTGTGTAGCTCAGGCTGAACTTGAAGTCATAATCTTCCTGCCTCTACCTCTTGAGATCAGGGCTTACTGGCTTGTACCATTAAACCCAGTCTTATTTCTTTTTATAAAAAGTATTTTTATTTTATATGTGTGTCTGTGCACATATAAGCAGTGCTCTTGGAGGCCAAGAGGCATTGGGTGCCTTGGAACTGGAGCTGAAGAACATTGTGAGCCGTCATGTGGGTGCTAGGAATGGAATCCTGGTTCTCTGCAAGAGCAGCCAGTAGTACTCAGAATAGCTGAGACTCTAGCCTCCTTGTTTCATTTCTTACGCCTTATTAGTAAATGAAATAAAATAATATTTTTATGTTCTTATATAATTAGGTTAGGGCCTCTCAGAAGTGACTACATGGTGAAACCCCATCTCAATTCAAACTCCCAAACAAAACAGAACAAAAAAGTTGTTATAATCTAGGTTTACTGTTTCAGAACTTTTTGAAGCTATTTAGAAGTTCATTGTTAACAATAACCTTTTTAAGTGGTAAAATCAGTTTCTTGGAAATCTGGACTGTTTTACATTTCCAACTCAAAAATAGTCACCAATGTTTCCAGGTGACATCAGAAAATAACTATTAAACAGCAAACCAGCATCCCCTGACCTAGAGACTTTTTTCTTCCTCTCCTTCCATATGAAACATAACAACTACAATTAAGGGGCTGCAGAGATGGCTCAGCAATTAAGAGCATTCATGGCTTTTGCAGACAACTCACGTTTGGTTTCCAGCAGCCATGTCTGGTGGTTCACAACTGCCTGTAACTCCAGCTCCAGAGGACACTTCTCACCACCGAGAGTACTCACATTCACATAAACGTCCCCACATGCACCCCAGCTCATACACAGACATATTTCTTAGCCTCTTTAAATATAACCACAGTCAAGGAAATCGGGACAATAAGATGCAGAATCCGAATTCATACAGTCTAGACTGATTCAAGGGCGGATGAGGTGCCTGGCGGTTTGGAGATCTGGGTGAGTGATCTCTCTGTACTTCAATTCTGTCTTCTATAAAGCAGGGGGGAGTTTCACAGAGACGTTGGGAAATGTTCTATGTTTAGCAGTAATTCAAAAAGTAGTACTGACTTTTATCAATAGCTGCTGATTACACTTCATTCATTTGTTCGAGACATGGTCTTGGGTAGCTTAAGCTGCTGCACGAACACCATATGTCTCCAAGGATAAATTTGAATTTCAGATCCTCCTGCCTCTTCTTGTGTGCTAGGATCACACACCTGGTTTATGTCATGCTAGAGGTAGGACCATTATGCAAGTATTATGCCAACTGAGCTGTGTTCTCACCCCTTAACTTTATGTTAAAACCAAAAAAGTGTACCTGTGTAGGCCAGAAGTTGGTATAAGGTGTCTTGGGGCAAGCAAGCCCTGGGGTCCTGCAGCCTTCATTCCTAGCACTGGAACTACAAGTGTACATTGCTGTACCTGGTCTTTTAACACCTGCTCTGTCCTGTAGATCAGACTTGGGTCCTCATGCTTGGGCTGTGAATGTTGTACCAATTGAGTTCCGTTGCCAGTCCTGACACTGTATTTTTTTTTTTTTTTAAATTGCTGCTATGTTTGGTCACTATAATTATTTTCCAGGTTTGTAAAGATCGGTGTTCCGAACAGCTTTGTGGGCCATATATACAAAATATTTTTGTCTCTCTTGTTCCTGTCCACACAAACATACAGGACTGACATAGGTGTACACACACACACACACACACACACACACACACACACACACACACACACACGGTGAGTGCTGACCCCCTTTTATATTCAAATCATGCACATAAATGCAAACAACATAGAATCCAAAAGCAGTGGTCCACACTTGGGCTTGTCCACAAAGAAGGATCATCAGCTACAGATATGCTCTGGCTCACCAATCACACTTGAAAGCTCCCAGCCCTCTAACAGAGCCCAAGCCACCCACAATGCTAGATTCATCCACACAAAGCCTATCTACTGACTTCAATGTGGGCAGGTGCCTTATTCTTGCTTCATTCGGGGATAATTTTATTTTAGTTGTTTTGTTTTTGTTGTTCTAGAGAGTTTATCATCTGTCCCTCTTTCTCCCTACCCAGCCCCCAAACCTCCCCCCCTCCAGCCTCCATTGCGCATGTGTTATGCATCCCTCCCCCATCCTGAGTACCAGTTGGGCGCTTTCGGGTGCTGGAGATTGAAGAGATGGAGCAGCTTCCTCAGCAACGCCCGTCCCCTTAAAACACTGCCGATCTGAGCCGCCTTCCTCCCTGCAGCCTTCAGCAGGGATGGAGTGAAACGGACCCCTGGACCTTCTGGCAGGGATCAGCAATGGAGTTAAAGCAATCCCTGTCTGTTCATCTGGAAGCCGAGAAGCCTCTGAGGCGCTATGGGGCGGTGGAGGAGACAGCATGGAAAGCGGAGGGACTGGGAAGTGAGTGTTCGGGCAAGGAACGGGTGGGGACAGTTGGGTACTCCTGTGCTGAACTGGGGACCCCTAGAGCAGACCTGAACGCGCGGGCGAGCAGACTGGAGAAGCGCCCCCACAGCTGGGCTTCCAGTGTTGCACAACAGCAGTATTCTCCCTACAAACAAAAGAGGGGACCCTCCAGGGCTGGGCTGTATCGGGAGGCTCCTCTGGAAATCGTGAGGCAGCTAAGCTAGGAGTCCAGCTGAGCTGGACTAAGGAGTCCGAGATCTGCGCCGGAGGCTGCTTTTGCGAAGGACAGTCTTTCCTGCATCCCAGGAGGAGGGATGCTAGAGTGTTGGGATGCTTGAGGGCGCAGGAGCCAAGGGCAGCTTGGAAATCGCCCACATACAGAGACGGGGGAGTGTCTGTGTGCTCTTTCTGTCTTGAGGTTCAGGGTAGAGCTGAATTCCCAGCATCTTCCCACCTCCTCCTGGGTCAGAGGAGAGGTGGAAGAGCAAGCAAGGGCAAGGTTAGCGCTGTGCAGCCCCCCTCCCCCACTCTGTTAGCCCTTGACTCAATGATCCAATTTGGTTTGGTTCAGCTCTTGGAGGTGGTTTTGAAGCAGACCTCTGTACTCACTGGTTCTCTCTTTGGTGTTTTGATATCAACAAACATCTCTAAATGAATCCAAGACTTTTGCTTCCAATTTGTTGGACACAATACTTGAAACTCTGCAAACAGCGGAGGCTATCTGGAAAGTCTAAGGCCACTGATGTCCCTACGACTCTAGGGGCTTCCCAATGTCCTCCACCCTGCCTCCTGTTCTGGTATGGCTTGCCCAGCAGCTCTGGTATAGCCTGCAGGACTGGAGAAAGCCCTCTTGCCTTCTTAGGGGCTCTGCAGCTATCTGCTCTGACTGGATCTCTGGGCTTTGTGCTCTTCCACAGCAGCAGCCCCTGAGTTACATGTACTTAAAGTATTGTAAACAAGCTCTGTGTGTGTGTGTGTACACATGCCTTTGTGGTTGTTTTCTTGTAACTATGGACACAACAACTCAGTTATATTGTGTTTGAATTTCAAGTTTAGATGTCTTCATTCCTGCTGTGATGGGTGTTCTGATGCTTCCAACCTCTTTCTTTCTTACATTTTTTTCTCCTTCTAGACCTAGGTCCTTTCTCCTGCTCCATCCTTCCTAAATCCTTTGGCTTTGGCACTTTGAGGTAACTAGAGGTTGCAGATCTGTGGTTTGCAAGCTCTAAGTACTACTCCCCGTGGCTGCCTTGTACCGTTAGGTTGCCATGTCCTGAGAACTTCAGGATCACCTCTTGTTTATCCCTGCTACAACCTCGTGTGGCCTCGTGATGCCTTTTGCATGGATGAGAAGGGGCCTGCTAGGTGACACAATGGAAATGATGGGACCAGGATTCTGACCCCAATTAGTTGGACTCCATACATTTTTCATGAAGGTTTACTGCTTTCATAGTTTCAGGAATCTTCCTCGGTCTATTTCAAAGATGGTCAGTAATTTTATAAGCAGAGAGTGGCCATGTGGTCCCTGCAGTCCACAGTGTTTGATAGACGGTTGGGTCCCCATACAGTAGAAGCCAAGTACAGTCAAGGAATCCCTGGCTTGACTGGGCTCTGCTCTTTGACTGACAATGTGACAAGGTGTGTTTCTGTCCTCTACCTTTGCTCTTTGAAAAATGAGGTAAATAATATCATATACCATGTGGCTTTATATCATGAATATTGAATAAGATGGTGCGTGCAAAGCTCAGGTAAGTTCTCAGGACACAGCTATGTAGTTCCTCTGTCATCTGTAGAGGGAACTCACGTTCATCCTTTCCATTCAACTGCATAAAGCAAGACTATGAATTAAAACTGCAATATTGGGCATAGCTCTGTGAGTTCTAGGCCAGCCAGGGTCACAAAGTAAGACCTTGTCTCAAAACAAAGGCCAAAAGCAAACTGAAATATTGAGCACTTCCCTAAAGCATTCTCTCCTCTCCCTCCCCCATCTTTCTCTGCCAGCACCCCCTAGACCCCCCAAGGTCTCATATAATCCAGACTGGCCTCAAGCTCTCTGTAGCCAAGGATGACCTTGAATTTATCTATCCACTTTAGGCTCCCAAGTGTTGGAACCTAGGTGTGTGCCAACACACCCAGTTCCTTCTCATATTCCCGCCTTTTTATTGGGACCAGATTCGAGCACATATGAAAAACTGAGGTAAGAATTCACTTTAAACCACATAAGTCCCTGAAAATTTTGTACTTCTGAGTCCTGGCTGTACTCCCTGATCCTTTTTGTCCAAAGCCTCTGAGATTCTTAGACTTGCTTCTTGTTTCAGTGCCAGATCAGTTTCTTATGTGCCTTGGAGCAGACCCCAAACCATCCCCCGGCTCTTTAGACTGTTCACATTGGAAATCTCAAAGCAGGAATCCAGAGGCCCACTTTAGTTTTGGTATTTTAATTCCTGTCTCTAATCAAGCATTTTGGGATTTTTGTTTATATGTAAACATCCTTTCAAGTCACAAGGGATTTGCAAAGCCATCCAACAGGTTTGAGCCTCTATTCATTTAGTACTGGGGCTATGGCCAAACAACTGCCCAGGCAGTACTGTGAGGCCAGACATGCTGAAGAAGGAAAGAGCCCATTAAAGAGTTTCTGCTTCACTTCTGCGTGTATTTAAAGATTTTTCTAAAGAGCTCAAGAGCAGAAAGATGGTAGACTTGATTGTTTTTAGCTGAGATTGTATTAACTGCTTCCTTTCATTTCAGCTAGAGTGTTTATAGCAGAGTATTTATGTACTCTGACTTATTTACAGATAGGGTCTCATGTAAGGCTGGCCTCCAACGTGCTATATAGCCAAATATGACCTTGTAATGCTTTTACATTTGTGAGTGTGCACGCGTCCGTGTGTGTGTGTGTGTGTGTGTGTGTGTGTGTGTGTGTGTGTTTGTGTGCATGCATGTGCGTGCACGGACTTTGGCATACATGTAGAGATCAGAGGACAATTTTTAGAAGTCAGTTCTCTCCTTCCATCAATCAAACTCAGGTCGTCAGGCTTGGTACCAAGTGTTCTTATTGGCTAAACCATCAAATTAGCTCTTGACTTTGAATTTCTGATTTCCTGCCTCTACTCCTAAGTTTGTGGGCATACACCACTATCCTGTGTTTGCAGTGTCGGGACTCAAACTTGGGCTTTGTGTATGCTGGGCAAGTGCTCTCCTAACTGAACTATACCCCATCTCTCAACATTTATTTAACCTACTATCATTCTTACTTGTGGTATTGTGGTACTGAACACAAGTACATGAATGCTAGACAAGCACATTATCACTAAACCATATTTTAAAGTCATGTAGGCCTTGAATCTACACTGTAGTCCAGGTAGGACTTGAACTTGAAACCCTCTTAGGCCTGTACCACCTGATACTACATCAGCTCAAATTTTTAGATGAAAATATGTGATATACTATAGTTATAGTAGAAAAAACGGGAGTGGGATGCAGAGGTACAGACCTGACATGGATGTACCGAGACAAGAGGGTCTGGAGTTCATGGTCATCTTTGGCTACAAAGAGATTTTGTAGCTAGCACATGAGGTCCCATCTCAAGATCAAATAACTAAAAAAGAAAGAAAACTAAAGAATAGGAATTTGAAGTCAGATGAAGTATGTTCAAACTAGCCCTTGCCCCTTCTAGCTCTGTTATTATGGGTGTATAGTTGAACTATGTCACTGGTTGCTCAATAGTTAAGAGCACTTGACCTAAGTTCAGTTCCCAGCACCCACATTGGGTGGCTTATAACGAACGATCTGTAACTCTAGCTCTAGATCTGACACTGTCTTCTGAACTGTACAGACACTCAACTGTGTGCCCACACAAATAAATAAAAATAAATACTTTAAAATGAGAATAATCATAGTAATGGATGCTGGGACTCTTGGAAACAGAATGAGGTCATTTATCACACAGCCTGGGCTACTGTGAGCCCTAGGTCAATGGCAAATGGTTGTCATAACCGGACCCAAGTGGAAGCCCCTTGTATCTGCAGAGATTACTGAAAAGTGTGGCTGAAGACTGCGACATGCTCCCTTCTTACAGAGTGTGCAAGTGTGCACAGAAAGACACCTTTCCCGCCTGCCTCCTGTGCCCGTTTTCATTTCTAGGAATTGAACTAGGGCCTCACGAATGCTAGGAAACCATCTATTATTTTCTCACTTGAAACAGATTCTAAAAAAATTGCTTCTATTAATCTTTTCCTTCTTCAACCTTTACCAGGTTGGCCTCAGAACTGAGCTCCTGGTGTTTCTACTCCACCTCCCGTTTTCCCATAAGCAATGGGGTGTTTTTTTAAATAACTCAGTTGGAAAATGCATAGTGACATTTCGCTGTGGCAAGATCTATAAAAATATTGCTTTCAACTGACTGTAACTAATTAAGGGAGACACAAAGACAAGGTGCCTTTTGAGAAAGCTCAGGGCTTTTGAAGATCTCAGTGGTCTGTTGTTGGGCCCATGTCTTGGCTGATCTGAATATGTCTTAATAGATGATCGAGAACTGGGGTAGGAGGTGTGGTGGGAAGATGACCTAGAGTGTGTGTTGGAGGAGGGAGTTGCCAAGGGCATCCAAGGGAGGAGGGGCTGAAATAAAGCAGTCAGCTCAGGCAGCAATCTTCCCAGAAGCTCCTGAAGATGGCTGTTATTTACAAGTCTCAGGCTGTGAAACGGACTAGCAAAAGCAGATCATTAACTGACCAGTATCTCTGGCTAATAAACAATACAGAGCTTGAAGCAGTGTGACTTGCTGCCTATCTGTGACCCCTCTGTTGAGGGGAAGGTTTCTGTACCCTTGTCCTTGATTTGACTCATTTCCTTTGACTTTTTGATTAGGGAGGATAATTGTATTATTTCTCATTTGAGCATTATTATATCCTCCTAATTATAAAAATAACACATTTACTTTTTGTTGTTTAGAGACAGAATCTCATGTATCCCAATATGGTGGTTTGAATAGGCTTGGTTCCCGTAGATTCATGTGTTTCAATGCTTGGCCATAGGGAGTGGCACTGCTAAGAGGCGTGACCTTATTAGAGGAGGTGTGGCCTTGTTGGAGGAAGTGCATCCCTGTGTAGGAGGGCTTGAGGTCTCCTATGCTCAGATTTCGCCCAGCGTGATGATAGTCTCCTCCTGGTTGCCTGTGGATCAGTATGTAGAACTCTTGCCTCTTCCAGCACCACGCCTGCCTGCACACTGCCATGCTTCCCGCCATGATGACAGTGGACTAAACTGAAACTGTAAGCCTGCCATATTAAATGTTTGCCTTTATAAGAGTTGCCTTGGTCATGTCTCTTCACAGCAATGAAACAGTAACTAAGACACCCAGGCTGGCTTCCATTCACCATATAGCCAAGAATAACCTTGAACTCCTGATCCTCCTACCTCCATCATGAGAGTGCTGGGATGGCAGACAAGTGTAGTCACTCCTGGCAGTGTTCTAAGAGATACCATACAGTCCTGAGCAAGGCAAAGGCCCTCCTATTTGGAGGGTTTATTTAGGGGACATCAGGACTTCAGGAGTGAGGGTGTCAGATTAATATCTAAGCAGTGTTCTGATCATAATCTTCATAATCGCTTTCAGGGAGGAACACTGCTCATCTGGTCATCAGGGAATAGCTGTTTGAAGACTATTCTGACATTTTGACATGGAAATAGCAAGTCTAGATGCAAAGACTTTTGGGGTATTCAAGGAAGAGTCAGGTGGCTAAGGCAGCTGGAACCCAGTGCGTCAGGGCAGGATGGATGATTCGTCAGGAAGGACGCCGGCCAAATATGATCTGTAATTGGTTTTAAGAAAAGTCTGAAGCTTATTACCATGGTAAGGCATGTTGCTGGGCCATGCTTTTTGATGAATTTTATGTATTTATTTACTTTCTGTGTGGAGAGGGCATGTGGAGGTCAGAGGAGAGGAGTCTGTTCTCTCTCCCCATGGTGTGGGTCCTGGGGTCAGTCTTGGCAACAAGCTCCTTTACACACTGAGTCATCTTGCTGGGCCCCTACAGGGCATTTTAAGCAAGGGACAAACTGGGGCTGGCTTTTGTTTTAAATGGTTTCACTGGCTATCAGGGGAGAGTAGGACCAGAGAAGGACAGCTGTGACCACACAGCAGTGTTTGAGCAGCACTGAAACATTCCTTCTTCCTTCCTAATGACATGTTTTGAGCAAATGGGGACTGACCTTGAATGTGAAGCGTTGACTAGGGACAGAGACAGCATGGCTGGCCTCTAGGAGGTCGGTCACTGGGAGAAAAAGCAGAAGACGTGCATCTCCTTACCCTTGGCCGGTAGGCAGCAAACTCAAGTTATGACTACTATAGAAGCAGGAATGTGGAGCTATGAAGATGCTGATATTAAAGAATTTGTTTTCCTTTATGGAAGGCTTCAAACTCTCACTGATCCTCCTGCCTTAGCTTCCTATCAAATTTACAAGCATGAGCCATCACCCCTGTATCTGATGGGTCGTGTTTTATGGTTTCTTTTTTATGTGTTAAATGAAGGGGGGAAAGCCAACAGTGTTTACCCTTGGTATCTGTGTTTCTCTGTGTAGCCCAGACTATCATGGAACTCCTTCTGTAGACCAGGCTGGCTTGGAGCTCAGAAGTTTATCTGCCTCTGCCTCCTGCGTGCTGAGATTAAAGGTATGTGCCACTGTGCCTGACTCTTGGTATCTGAATGGTTATTAAATGCTTGTTAATAATAAACAGCCCCTGGAGCTCAGCTGTGAACTCATAATCTTTCACTTCTCATGGCACTCTATGATATAGGCAGGTTGTAATTTCCATTTTATGCTTGGAGAAAATGAGGTGTTTGGAAATTAAAGAAGTTGGTGGAGGTCTTTTTTCTTTTTAAATTTTTATTGATTTGAGACTATGTAGCTCTGGCAGTCTTGAAACTCAGGCTGGCCTTGAACTCACAGAGATCCACCTGCCTCTGCCTTCCAAGTGCTGGGATTAAAGGCACTAGTCACTCTACCCCGCCTGTTAAATATCTTAAAATCAGTAATCGGCTGCACCTCACCTGACTGTAGGCCTCTCTGACTCCAAATGTCTCTTTCCAGAGAGGTCTGTTACTTCCTGGCCCAGGACAGAGGCTGCAGAGATCTGAAATAAAGCAAGACGTAGCTTGGAATCTCAAAAAGCATACAAATATGGGGAGAGGGGGTGCAGTTACAAGAACACCGCCACAGTGCTCCCTGCCAGCACGAGCAGGAGATGAGAGCGACGGGTGCTCACAGGGGACTTAAAGCTGACAGCAAAGAGGAACGTCTACATTGGGCCTGTGAACTAAGCAGTTTCTAGAAGTAAAGAGAGGTCAGGAGGGCATTTCAGGTTAACTGCCAATTTGGAGAGAGGGCATCTCAGGTAAGCCTCCTGCTCAAGGCAGGGAGAGGCAATTTCAAAGGCCAGAGTCCATGCACTGGCTTTGGGTTTTGCTTTGATTTTTTTTTTCTAGTTTCTTTCCTCTTGGCTTAATGAAATATGCTTCCATTGGCATATGTGTTATGGGACTGTGGATCCATGTGGTCCCTTATCCCAGTCATCTGTTTCTTACATGCACACATGGTCTGGAAGCTAACACAGGCAGAGGTTCTCATGCCAATCATGTTTCCTGCATGCACATGCAGTCTGGAAGCTAACACAAGCACAGGTTCTTCTTATGAACACCCCTGAAGAGGCTAACCACACTGTCCTCTCCTTCTCTCACCATTTACTTGCTGGACAGGATGAATACCTACTGTGTGCTAGCTTCAGCGTGGACAGCGCCTAGGGAATGGCAGTAAGGCTGACTGCTGGCACACATGCACATATCTACAAGCTTGTACACATACATACATTTATTTTAAAAAATGACTGTTAGGTTGGTAGAGCTGAATGCCCAGTGCCTATCACATTATCCAGCACCTAGACCCTCACATTCAGTCAGTAGGCACTGAATTGGGAGACTGTTAATTCATGAGGCTGAGGTGAAATGATTTCATTGTGGGTTTTTGTAAACCTTTAAAATCATGAAACTGTGAAAGGAAGACAGAGTCTCGATTAGTCTGCATTGGCTGTCCATCTCCCTGACATAGTTTATTCCCAAGGTTGTGCTTTCCTGCAGGAAGTGAGATTTTAAGATTACAAAATATAAAACTGGAGTGGCACTGTTGTTGGGAACCAGTAGCATTGACAGTATGACTGTGGGTAGAGGTTAGGGTAGGTTCCCACAGGTAGCAGCAGATTCTCAACTCTTAGATGCTACCAGTTGGGGCACTGTTCTTAGTCAAGAGTGTTTTTAGAATTACACACACATACACACACACACACACACACACACACACACACACACACACACACACACACACACACACAGGGGAGGGGAGGGGGGAGCCACATTTAGCAAGCTGGTCCATGGCTTCTTGGCCTTTTGGCTAACATCAAGTGCAACGTACTGGTCCATTCAACAGGCATTCGGATTCATGCAGAGAACAGGGGCATGCTTGTAGAATTGCAGTCTTTTTGGAAAGTAGTCAGATAATAGCTCAACGTTCAAAATACTCACTAGGGGCTGCAGAAATAGCAGTAAAGCATCTGCCACCCATGCACAAGGACAAACTGGATGCATCAGTCTGCTCCTGTAATCCCAGCACTAGGGAGATGGAAAGAGGGTTCCTGAGTTTCACTGGCCAGTCAGTTAGCCAAGTCAGCAAGTCCCAGCTTCAGTGAGAAAACCTATCTCAAGATACATGACATTAGCTTGTTATGTCTCATGCTTGTGCACATTCCCGTGCTCCTACAAAAACATAAGCATGTGCATATACATCTCACACACACACACACACACACACACACACACACACACACACACACACACACACACACACCTCATAGGTTTTGATGCAGCAACCTTACTGATGCCAGCTTTTATTAAAAACTGAAACTGAAACATTTATGTGTTCTGAAGAGAAACAGAGTCTGTCCACAGGAAATAGGAACCTTAGTGCACAAAGACCCTTCACTGGACACAAAGTGAAGGCGTCTAGAAGTTATTGTTTATCCACTATGAAATGCTATGCAGCTGTTAGCAAGGATAAGTTGTCTCCCAGGATATCTCTGAGAGACAGATGAGACTGAGAAAGTGCTGTGATAGAAGTTCATTCTTGTGAGATAGAATTCATGCTCTTTCCTTAGATCCTTACTTCTGCTTCTCTTTCTCACACTGTCTCTCCATACACAGTATCTATATGCCTGTGCAGAGAGAGACCACATGTATGTCCACATTTGCATTATAATTTAATAATATGGAGAAAAATCTATTAAGCAGCTTTGCATTATGACAATGAAACACCTGAGGCAGGAAGCTTTTGAAGAGAAAAGCTGTATTTAGCTCACAACTTTGGAGATTCAAAGGCTAAAATCAGTTGGCTCTGTTAGTTTGGTTTCTGGTGAGGTCAGTAGATGTGTGTGTGTGTGTGTGTGTGTGTGTGTGTGTGTGTGTGTGTGTGTGTGTGTGTAGAGATACTGTGACCAAGGTAACTCATAAAGGACAACATTTAATTGGGTTACAGGTTCAGAGGTTCAATCCATTATCATCAAGGCAGGAGCATGGCGACATCCAGCCAGGCATAGCATGGGAGAAGCTGAGTTCTCCATCTGGTTCCAAAGGCAAACAGGAGAAGACTGGCTCTCACATGGCTAGAAGGAGGGTCTCAAAGCCCACCCTCCACAGTGACACACTTTCTACAACAAGGCCACACCTCCTAATAATGGCACTCCCTGGGCCAAGCATATTCAAACCACCACAGCGTGTATATATGTTATGTATGTATAATATATATATTTGTGATATATATCATATATAATGTACCTCAGTCTCCTAAAGGTATACCCTCAATGACTTAAGGACTTTCTGCTAGTCCCCACCTCCAGAAGGCACCACAGGACTTCTCAATATTGCCATGTGGAGGACGAGCCCTTAGTCATCATGAGCCTGTGGAGAGACAGTGGTCATCTTCCAATCATAGTAACATGGAAGGGTGAAGACTTCTCTCAGCTGGATGCCAGCGGTTGGCTGGGAGGGACACAATGGGCAGAAAAATGAGGACACAACGTGGAGCAAATACAGTTTCATTGGGAAAACAAACATAAAATCATCATTGTGTGTGTATGCTAAACTGTGTTTGTAGACTGGGAGGGGGCACCATCACTTCAGAAATGTTCTAATTGTGGAGATGTGTGTGTGTGTGTGTGTGTGTGTGCGCGCGCGCGCGCGTGTGTGTGTGTGCGCGTGTGCGCGCGCACTAATGTGGGTCTCAGTTTGAGGAAATATAGTTGTATCTGACAGAATCCTTCTTATCCCAATTCTACAAGTATTATTTGTGTTTTTAAATTACAAGTGGAAATCAGTTTTTCAGACAAGGCCTCATGTGCTGCCCTGACTAGCCTGAAACTCTCTCTGTAGACCAGATTGGCCTTGAACTCATTAAGATCTACCTTTCTCTGCTTCCCAAGTGCTGGGATTAAAGACATGAACCACCATGCCCTACACTATGTTTTGATGCAGGACCTTTCTCTCACCAGTTTGGCAGACTAGTTGGTTAATGAGCCCCAGGGACCATCCTTCTGTCTGTTTCCCCAGCTCTGAGACTACATACAACTCCACGCTTTTCATGTGGGAGACAAATCTGGGTCTTTATGTTTGAGCAGTAAGTGGTTTACTGTCTGAGACATTGCCTCTGCCCCTGGAATCTGCTATAAAAACAGTAAATCCATCCATAAAGGCTCTGCCCTCATGAGCTCATAGTTTTTTACAAAGGCACACTTCCTTATTCCCTCATGGTAGGGTTTAGGTTCAGTGTCTGAATTTTGGGGATTCATGAACAGTCTGTAATGGACTCCTTGGTCAAGATGGGAATGAAGACAGCTGAAAGCTGGAGATGTGATCAGGTTTCTCTCCAGGGATGAAGTGCGTTTAGCTCTTCAGAGGAACTGCCATTCTGACAAGGAGCAAAGATGCTGAAATGAGTTCCATTTGGTTCTTGCCATGCCGAGATTCCAGGGTGGGATAGAGTATCATCTCTCTGGGTTTACAGGTCTGTGTAAATCTGGAGACCCACTATCCATTGAGGTTAGACCCATCCGTCTTTAGCCTCTTTGATAAACACTATGAAGGTGTCAATGGAGTTCTTCCTGGTGGTTACAACGAATGAAAACTGGTCCTGCAGAGCTGTCTGCTGGGCCTCAGCAGCTGGGGTAAGTGCCAGGAGTTGAGCAGCCCCAATTTCTGGGGATCAGTTCTACCTTAGTTAATTCCCAGAAGCTCACTGGATGGGAGACTAGGCTAGTTTAGTTATCTCTTTTAATAAATGGAGGTATGATCCACAAAGTTAACCGTAACCTTACGTCCTGGTTACTTTTTCTGTTGCTCTTATAAAATACCTGACAAAGCAACTTAAGGCAGTTTGACGGTCCAGTCCATCATGGCGAGGACATCAAGGCAGCAGGCACTGAATGGGAGCTGCTTGTGCTGTATGTGGTCAGAAAGCAGAGAATGATGAATGCTGGTGCTCACCCCACTTCCTTCTTTTGATTTGGCTCAGGGATTGGCCCTGCCTATAAGTGTAAGAGCCAAAGTCAATCAATAAGTCCCACTTGTCCAGGGACAAGTTAACTTCCTGGAATACTACACCAGATGTGCTTGATCACATGTAGGTGGGAAGAACATAGGCAGGATATGTGCTTGCCTCTGATTGAGCCTGCTGGGAAATGCAGTGAATTATGGGTTTTGCCTTTTTAAGTCCCTACAAAATGTAACTGTAGCCACTCCCTGGAATCCCAGGGTGGACCTGACCAGAGTCTATTCTGTCAGTATTTAATTAATTAAAGCTTGCTTCAGATTTGGCTCAAAATTGTGGAACTGGTTTTTCTCTTGAGGATCTCAGGATTAGCTACAGTTGAGGCAGATTCCTTCCCATGTCTATTAACCTAACCCATAGTCCCTCACAGCCTTGCCCAGAGGATTGTTTCCTAGGTGATTGTAGTCCCAGTCAAGTTAAAAGTATTAACTGGCACAATTGGTGTTTTTAAGTTGTTTTGTTTTGTTTTGTTTTGTTTTGTTTTGTTTTGTTTTGTTTTGAGACAGGGTCTCAGGCTGACTGGGAACGTGATAGGTAGCTGAAAATGACCTTGAATATCTGATCCTGTCAAGTGTGGAGATTAAAGCACACTCTCACATCTGGTTTATAAGGTGGTAGAAATGGACTCCAGGCTTTGTGCAAGCTGTGCAAGCACTCCAACTGAGCTAGAGCCCCAGACCTTAAAGTTTACAATGTGTTACCATTTAGTGCATTCATAGAGTGGGGCAAACATTAGCTGCCTCATTCTAATACATTTGTTCAATCCTAAAGGAGACACTGGTGAGATTACAGAAAGAAAATCTTCTCTGTCCTATTGCTAGGCTCACGACTGACATCCCAATAACAAGTGATGATAACAAGAGAAAGGTTAAGAATTTATCCGTATGGGTTGAATATCCCTTATCTGAAACATCTGGAACCAGAAGTATTTTGAATGTTGATTTTGAAATGTTTGTTTATATTTGCATATGCACAATGAGATGTCCTGGTGATGGGGCCTAAGCCTAAACATTAAATTCATTTATGTTTCATATATTCCCTATACACACAGCCAGATCATTTAATACCATATTTTTGGTGTATTTATGTATTGATTATGACTTGTTGCTCCACAGTCAGTATGGAATCTTCAACTTGAATTGTTACGTTGCTGCTGAAAAAGTCTCAGGCTAGCTCAGGAGTAGAGTGCTGGCCCAGTAGACATAATGCCCAGCTTCCATCCCTAGCACGATAGGAGGAAAAGGATGATTTCAACCTTTTATACACTGGTGTGGTGTCTTATACCTATAATTCCAGCACTCTGAAGGCTGACACAGGATGATTACTGTGAGTTTAAGGACCATGTCCCCATAAAATAAAATATTCCCGGTGTTCAAGCATTTAAGACTTTTGCGGTTTTTTGGGACCATGTGGTGAAGTGTCATAGGACTGTGTAGAGGTCAGAGGTCAAGCCCAGCTGTTATTCCTCAGACACTGTCCACCTTGTTTTTGTGTATGTGACAGGGTCCCTCACTGACCTAGAGTGGATGGCTAACTAGCCAGCCCGAGGGACCCTCCTTTCTTGGCTTCCCAATACTGGAATTACATGCTGCTGGCTTTTTTCATGGATTCAAAGAATCAAAATCAGGTTCTTGTGCTTGTGCAGCAAGCATTTTATTGATTGAGCCCTCCCTAGTTCCCTGTGTGACCTATCTTCCCTTTGGGAAGTGA
>CM052710.1:96113736-96116236 GCA_028551405.1 Uromys caudimaculatus | reverse complement strand
GTGGGTCAACCTCTCCATTACTTCACACACACCCCCTTCTGAAAAAAAAAAAAAAAAAGGACAGACAACAAGGCATATCTAGAAGAGTATCAACCCAGTACTTACTCGTGTTCCCAACGACTCAGCTGTCTGTAGGCAGAGATGCTGCGGACGTGTGTCTGTAATGAATACCAGGTCTATGGCATGTTTCAGGTGACATCGCATGTCAGAGGCTCGGTGTTGCTATGGAGACTGGTTTAAGTTTAGTTAAGTTTATTTTGCTTATGCTTTGCAAGATTTTGGTCTATGGCTCTGTGAAGAGTAGAGCATCACAGTAGGGAGCCTGTGGTTAAGTCTCAAAGCTGCTTACCTCAGGGTACTGAGAAGCAGGGTCCCAGTACCCCCTTCAATGGCATGTACACAATCTATGTGCATTCCTGAGAAGCCAGGTACTTAATAACATCTCAGGCTAGCTTCAACTAGCTCTGCAGCAGAGGACAACCTTGAACTTCTAATCCTCCTGCCTTTACCTCCCAAGTGCTGGGATTACAGGTGTGTGTGGCTATGCCTGGCTTATGCAGTGCTGGGTCTGGAACCCAGAGCTTTGTACTAGTTAGGCACACTACTAAGTAGGTCACATCTCCAGACCCACACAATGATTTCATATGAAACCTGGTCCAGTGGGTAGTAAACTTTGAAACCCTGAAGTCTGCAGGGCTGTAGAAAAGGAGCTGAAAATCAAGATACTCTCACTTGCTCCCTGGTGTCTGATGCTTTATTCGCTTTGTATAAACCTCAAATAGATGTGACACTTGATGTAAACTGAGACAGAATTTACCCCACACTTGCTGTTACTAATTTAGCTGTCCCACAAACTAAAAATATCCACTATGTAAACATATTTTCAGCTCAGGGTCACAGCTTTGACACCTATGTGTGATGCCTGCTTGGCTGGCAGATCAGATGCTCCTTGTGAAGAACAGGTTGTTAACACAGGCCCTGGCACACTGTAGGGATTCTACACATACCTGATGATTGCATAGAGATATTCGATTCCTAAGCAACCAAGAAAATCCATGTGTTGGTTCCTAAAGAGGTGGTGTTACTGGGCATTAACAAGTTTCTAAAAATGCCCTCAGAAAACAGATCACTTTGACCTCTGTGGGTTGGAATGAGGTATCCAGATTTCAGCATTTACGCAGCTGCTGTAACTGCTATCTTAAAATACAATGAGAGCAGCTTGGAGCTGGCTGCTGGAACTAACCCTCTGTGTGCCTCTACTTGTCAGCCTGGCCTGGCACCTGCAGATCTAAAGGTACCACAGAGAAGCCTTTCAGAGGCAGAGCTTAAACAGAATATCCCTGTAGCAATTTGCCTTTCTCTGAGGCAGTGTTTTGTAAATCTTATTCTGAAGAATAACAGCTGTTAATAGGTTTCTAAGAAAAAGAGGCGCGGAGTGTAGTCAATAAATTTGCAAATGGCTGTATAAACATGCAAGGAGGGGGTTTCTTGGCTGTCTCACAGTTCTGCACTGCTGGCCTAACATGTGCTAGGCAAGCACGCCATGCCTGAGCTGCAGCTGTACCTCACCTGCAGCGCTCTGCAGTCTGGAACTCTGAGTGCATTGAGGCAAAGCTGCCTGACCTCAGTTCTGCCCTAACTGCTGATGACTTTGCATTAGATACATAGCTGAGCATGACTTTGAACTTCTGATCTTCCTGCCTCTACTTACTAAGTGCTGGAATTACAGGTGTGTGCCCCAAACCTGCTTCGCTGGTTTTTGTTTTCTCTTTTGTTTTGATTCAAGTTTCCCATGACCCTTTACTTCTGTCCCTCCTGCTCCTACTTCCTGAGTGGGGGAATTATGGAATCTATATCCATTTTTGTTTTCAATGTTGAGGGTAGAATCCAGGGCTTTTATATTCACCAATTGAACTATATCTTAGTCCTGGAACCAACATTTAAAAAATGAAATAATACAAAGTCCAAGCTTGCCTCTGGGGCACTAAGGGGCATGTTTTTGTGCTTCTTTTATTTGAAGACACTGTAGCTGTGTCAGACACCCCAGAAGAGGGCATCAGATCTCATTATGGATGGTTATGAGCCACCATGTGGTTGCTGGGATTTGAACTCAGGACCTCAGGAAGAGCAGTCAGTGCTCTTAACCACTGAGCCATCTCTCAAGCTCCCTGTATATTTCTCTTTTAACATTTACTGTGTGGGAAGGCACATCTGTGACACTGCATAGGCGTGGAGGTCAAAGGACAACCTGTGGTAGCCATTTCTCCCTTTTTTTTTTTTTTAATTTTTATTTTTTTTATTTTTGATACTTTATTTACATTCCCAATGTTTCCCCTTTTCTGGGTCTCTTCTTTGGAAACCCCCCATCTCCTCCCCATCCCCACCTCTATGAGGGAATTCCACCTCTCACCTACCCGCCCACCCATTCCCATATTCCCACCTTGACATTCCCCTTTACTGGGGCCTCTAACACCCTCAGGCCCAAGGGCCTCTCCTCTCT
>CM052710.1:96092517-96113236 GCA_028551405.1 Uromys caudimaculatus | reverse complement strand
TCCTCCTGGAGGCTGGACCACCAACCAAAGAATACACATTGAGGGACCCATGGATCGGATCACATATGTGGCAGAGGAGGGCCTTGTTGGCCATCAGGGGGAGGAGAGGCCCCAGTAAAGGGGAATGTCAAGGTGGGAATATGGAGTGGGTGGGCAGGTAGGTGGGAGGTGGAATACCCTCGGGGGGGGGGATAGGGGGTTTCCAAAGAGGAGACCTAGAAAGGGGAAAACATTGGAAATGTAAATAAAGTATCAAAAAAAAAAAAAAAAAAAGATTGCTGGCCCTGGGAATGGAACTCAAAAGCAACAAATTTGGTTTACATCATTTAATTATTATTTGTAAATTGTTACAGCCAAGACAGAAAATTGTAATTAGAGAAAGACAATGTCCTGGCTAGTTTTTTTTGTTTTTTTTTTTTGTTTTTTTTTTTTTTGTCAATTTGACACAGCTAGTGTCATCTAAAAGGAGGGAAGTTTGACTAAGAAAATGCCTCCCTAAGATGGGACTGTAGGCAAGCCTGCAAGGCATTTTCTTAATTAGTGATTGATAGGGGAGGGCCCAGTCCATCGTGAGTGGTGCCATCCCTAGACTGATGGTCCTGGGTTCTATAAGAAAGCAGGCTGAGCAAGCCATGGGAAGAAGCCAGTAAACAGCACCTGTCCAAGGGCTCTGCATCAGGTTCTGCCTTCAGGTTCCTGTCCTGTTTTGAGTTTCAGTCCTGGCTTCCTTCAGTTATGGACTACAATGTGGAAATATAAGTCCAATAAACTCTTTTTCAACTTGCTTTTTGGTCTTGGTGTTTCATCACAGCAATAAAGACCTTAACTAAGACAGGGTATAATTAATAAACAGATATTTTGCTGAGCCAGAAGCTTGCCTAGCTAGGAAAAATCTGACAATGGCAAAGCAATTTGTCCCCTATAAACTGGTGTGTGGGCAGCATGGAAAGTCAAAGTGAGAGGCCAAACCTACCGCATCTTGGGACTGGCCTCCATCGTAAGAGAAATTTGACTGATAGCTGAATCCAAACTGCACCCAAGTACCAGGAAGGACCCCATGGCTTGTCCTTGGCCCATACCCCAGAATTACTCCCTAGGTACCTCCTAGCAGTCAATCAAAGATTAGTCTGATTGTTTGAGATGTACTTTCAGACTGTTTGTGATTATTCATGGTTTTGCTTCCAAGCACCCACCTGTTGACTTACAATAATCATTCAATTAGATGCTTGCCAGACTGGAAACCCCCTTGATTGCTCACCATTTACTATAAAACCTTGTCCCTCTGAGAGCTCAGGGCTGCCTCACCAACCTGTTCTGCTGTGTCAGGGTCAGTGGTGAGTAAGCCCAAGTTCAAGCTTGTAATAAAGAGACCCTAGTGCGATGGCATCAGGATTGATTCCTTGGTAGTAGTCTTTTGGGGTTTACAAAACAGGCACAACAAAAGCACACAGGCACTGGCAGAATCCCAAGGACTGGAGAGGAAGGATATATTAGTGTGTGTACACTGTGCTAATAATATTGCAGACTAGGGGCAATAGAAACACATTTTTTAAACTTTTTTTTTTTTTTAACAATTCCGGAAGGTCAGATGAGTTCTATTCTGACTCTTTCTTTGGCCTACAGATGCAGACTGGCACCTTCTTCTTCTCCCTTACCCTTCGGTTTCCCTCTCCCTGACTGCCTCCTTCCTTGTAAATTTTTACTCCATGCCTCTCTGTGTCTGTGCCTTTCTTTTTGTGTGAATATGTATATATAAGTGCACGAGGCACATTGGAAGGTCATAGGACAGTCTGTAGGAGTCTGCCCCATGGCTTCAGGAGATTGAAGTCTGAGTGCTTGCCCTGGAGCTGTCCTTGCTGCCCCTCATTTTGGTTTATAAAATCAGAGTCTATATAGTCCAGGCTTGCCTCAGACTCACTGTATAGTTGGAAATAATCTTGAACCCTTGACTGTTATGCCTCTACCTCCACAAGAACACCACAAGCAGTCCAAATAAACAGCCAGTTATCACCTTATCATGTCCTCACCTCTAGTTTCTCTTCTATGTGAATCTACCATAGTGTCCTGCTGCATCTGTTTCCTCTCGTGAAGACACCATACAGACTGTATTTCCTAACTCAGGACCTCAATTTAACTGGATCACTTCTTTAAAGTCTCCAAATACAGTCACATTCTAAAGAACTAAGAGTTGGGGCCTCAATGTATAAATTATGATAGGAGACAATTAAGCCTTTTAAAATGACTTATAATTAGCAATAATCCTTGAGAGAATTGGTCTATGGTTCATGTTGGAGACCTAAGGAAAACACTATAGCAGCCCAGGTTTGGTTGTTGGATGAGAGAAAGTGACGCCTGCACCAGCTTAAGTAAGATTGGCATGGAACTGGGTGATTGTATTACAGCCCCATGCTTTCCCTTGTTCTGATAACTGTACTATGCTTATGTAAGATGCCACACTTGGGGAGATCAAGCAAAGGGCGTATGGTAGCTGAGCACTGTGGCCAGAGGCTGTAACCTTAGCTCTTAGGAAGCAGAAACAGAAGAAGGATTAGAAATTTGAGGCTAAGCTGGGCTATGTGAGCTCTGACTCAAACAAAACAAAACAAATGAACAAGATTATATGGGAATTCTGTGTATATTTTTGTTTGTTTTCTTGTTTTTATTTTTTGAGATAGGGTCTTGTTTTGTAGCCTAGGGTGGGTGACCTTAAACTCTGGGCAATTGGCCTCAGCACTCCACCCTTCCAAGTGTAAGGATGAGAACTTCTGTCCTTCTTTTGTATAATTTTTCTACATTTTCCCCAAGTCTGAAATCATTTCAGAATTCAAGCACTAAGTTGGTGAGAGGGTTTAGTAGCCTGACGACCTGAATTCGGTCCCCAGCACTTTCCATAGTGGAAAGAGAGAAATGGAAATTGTCCCCTGATCTCCATCACTCCCCCCTCCCAACACACAACACAGTAATTGAAATGGGCTGGAGAGATGGCTCAGTGGTTAAGAGCACTGGCTGCTCTTCCAGAGGGCCCAGGTTTGATTCCCAGCACCCACATTGCAGCTAATGATGGTGCGTAACTCTATGGGCACTTAGTATGGTAAGTGATATACAGACAAAACTCCCATACACATAAAGACAAATTAGTGAATCTTTAAAAATAAATAGAAGAAAGTATCTTTTTAAAGGTACTAGATTAAAAAAAAAGAAATAAAATCAGTTAAATATAGTGAACAAACAAGGCAGAGGGGAGGGTTGGGAGAGAGGCTAGCTATCACGGAAGAAAGGAAAGTCAGAAAAGGACGTGGAGAAAATGAGTTGCACAAGGTCGGAGCTTCTTCTGCCTGCTCCCCAAATGCTCACTGATCCTTGCTTCTGGAACTGATACTATGAGTCTTCAAGCCTGTTTTTTTGGGTGTCAGGGTTCACCCAGACACAAGCTGGAGGACAGAATAGGCACATGCAGCATTATTTCATTCTTAACTTCTGACATTTGGTGACACAGTAAGATGATGTATTGTGTGCTAAAAGAATGAATTCTCTGGATGCCAGCATCTCCAGTATATTGGCACTTTGGTAGCTAACATAGCTTGCTTTCTTACTTTTTTATTGCAGTAGTGGGGAACTGAAGCCAGCACCTTCTGCACGTTAGGCAGTCAGTACTACGAGCTTCATATCAGCTCCTCATCTTTAGAGATAGGATTTAAGTCTCACAAAATTTACTACTTTAGTTATAGACCTAATGGCACAAATCTGTAATCCCAGAATTTGCGAGGTAGAGGTGGGAGGATGGGAGTTCAAGGACATCCTCAGCTACCTAGGGAGTCGGGGCTCAGCCTGGAACAGGTGAGACCATGTCTCAAGCAAACAAATCCCGATTTTAAAGTGTAGGATCCAGTGAGTTTGGACATATTCATGAAGTCGTGCGGCCATCTCCAATGCCCAGGTGGCAGCCACTCCTGTTCTTACAATGCACGGCCTTTGGGAATGACAGATCTGTTTTCTATCTGCGTCTTTCCTCCTTCTGGAGATTTCATGGAAATTGGCAGATCCCTGTGGACGCAGCACATCACAGAAGCTCCGCCCTCTCGGTGGCCAGCTGTCACTGGATTGGACGCGCGGGTTGGGTGTGCACAGGGGCGTCCAATCGCTCTGGCGCCTACAGTGCAGTCAGGTGTGCAGGCGCCGAGAGCACCCGGGGAGGGTTATGGCGAGCTGGTGGCGTGCATTTCCACGGGCGGCGCGGCGCTATCCGTGGCCCACTAACGTGCTGCTCTATGCTGGACTCTTCTCGGCGGGTGATGTGATGCAGCAGCGACTGCGGGGCGGCCCAGCCGACTGGCGCCAGACGCGGCGCGTGGCCACTCTGGCCGTGACCTTCCACGGAAACTTCAACTACATATGGCTGCGCCTGCTGGAGCGCGCGCTGCCAGGCCGCGCGCCGCGCACGATCCTGGCCAAGGTGCTTTGCGATCAGACTGTCGGAGGGCCGGTAGCCCTCTCTGCCTTCTACGTCGGTGAGGGGCCGGGGCGGGGCACTGGAGGCCCGGCAAGAGGCTCAGGGGTGGGGGTGGGGGCCTGGGGAACGGGGAGACCAGAGATCTGAAGCCACTGGGGCTGAGGCAGGAGGTGACAACTCTGCGACCCGGGAATTAGGGCTGGAAGGAAGTTCTGAAGCAGCGATCGGAGGTCTGGAAGGAAGTTCTGAAGCAGCGATCGGAGGTCTGGACATTGGGGGACTTTGAGATTTCCGTGAGGAAGAATTTTGGGGCCGCTGGCCGGGGAACTGGAGATCCCAAGTGCCAGGGATTCAGAGGGTTGGTGTCAGAGCTGAGAGGCTGATGTTGACAGAGTTCAGGAGGGAGGGGTGGTGTCTATTTTCCTCCAGAAAGAGGCATATTCAAGAGACCCTAGCTTAGCCCCATGGCCGCTGGCCGGGGAACTGGAGATCCCAAGTGCCAGGGATTCAGAGGGTTGGTGTCAGAGTTGAGAGGCTGATGTTGACAGAGTTCAGGAGGGAGGGGTGGTGTCTATTTTCCTCCAGAAAGAGGCATATTCAAGAGACCCTAGCTTAGCCCCATAGCAGCTGCATCCCTGGACTCCACCTGCTCGGCGAGAAGCCACACCTAAGGTTCTGCGGCCAACACATCAACCCAAAAGTGATGAGATCGATGACTCTGGGGGGTAGAGTGGGTGGAATCTGCGATTATAGAAAAGTCATTTCCAGGGTCTTAGTCTTGCTTGGGCAATAAGATTTCCCAGGGGTGGGGGTCACACAGAAAATGGGAGGGGCTTGTGTACCTATGAGGAAGCTATTTTCACACTGGGCTGGATGGGCTGGCTTTGGGAATCTTTTCTGCCTGGTTTACTGAAAACAACAAAAGGTCTCATGGTTTTTCTCTCCTTAGCAATTTCTATACCCTAAAAGGCAGTGGCAGCTGGGGAGGACCACTCCGTGTTTGGAGAATCTTCTCCAGGGACGGGACCTGACCTTGGCATTGGGGATGGTAAATCAGTAACTGAGCCTAAAGCCTCCCTCCGGCCTCAAGCTGTGCCAACTGAGCTATATTTGCACTCTTTAGTTTGTTTTTAATTCTGAGACAGGGGCTCACTAAGTTGCTTAGGCTGGCCTTGAACTTGTGATTCTCCCACTTAAGTCTCCCGAGTTGCTGGGATGACAATCTCGCCCCACCAGGCTTGTAAATGTCTTCTAAAACTAAATGAAGGTAGGCAAACCATCTAGAAGAAACTTACCCTCCTCTGGGAGATATTTTAGGGAGTTTGTATTCACTTCCTTTCCTTCTACAACCCACAGGAAACATCAAAGACCTGGTGGCCTGTTATAGTCTCAGCTAATGCCATGGCTAAGGTCAGTGAAGTTAGAATAGACAACCAGAGAGCAAGAGACTTGATTTGCCCAAGAACTGTGCCTTGTTCTCTTGAGTGATCTCCCAGCCAGCTTTGCAAACACATCCCAATACTTACTGTAGCTTGGTGCAGTGGTGAAGGGGTTAGGGGCTAGGACCTTAAGACCTGATGGGCTAGATTCCTATTTAATCTTTGAGCGACCACTTCGGTGGGTACTCTCACAATTCCCATGTTAGATAATGAGGACACAGGCATGGAGGGTTTGGAAGTTCATCAGAAGACACCATGATCCTGGCTTTTAGCCATGCTCTTCATCTTGATATACACAGTGATTGTATGTACGATCACTCTGAGACTAAAAACAGCGCTGTCCCAGGGGCTGAGGGGTGCCCGGGATGAAGGCCTCAGGCCTTCTAATATATCACCTGTCTAGATTGTTGCTGTGTCTTACCGTCAGATTTCTGGTTCAGTCTTCTCTGCTTCATGAAGAGGAGCATGGATGTATGAGCTGGAAGTTTAAAGTGCTACTTGAAAACTGATAGTCAAGTGTTGCCCTGTGTCAGGTCTGCCTTGGGAAATGCCTCTGTACTGGCTGGTTTTGTGTCAACTTGACACAGGCTGGAGTTACCACAGAGAAAGGAGCTTCAGGTGAGGAAATGCCTCCATGAGAGCCAGCTGTAAGGCATTTTCTCAATTAGTGATCAAAGAGGGAGGGTCCCTTGTGGGTGGTACCATCTGTGGGCTGGTAGTCTTGGGCTCTATAAGAAAGCAGGCTAAGCAAGCCAGGGAAAGCAAGCCAGTAAGGAACATCCCTCCATGGCCTCTGCATCAGCTCCTGCTTCCTGACCTGCTTGAGTTCCAGTCCTGACTTCCTTTGGTGATGAACAGCAACGTGGAAGTGTAAGCTCAATAAACCCTTTCCTCCCCAAATTGCTTCTTGGTCATGATGTTTGTGCAGGAATAGAGACCCTGACTAAGACAGCCTCCCTGAATGCTTTCTTTTTAGACAAAGTCATGCTGTGTAGTGCAGTCTGGCCTTGAACTCACGGTGCTCCTCCTGCTTCAGCCTCTTGATTGCTACTTTTATAGGGCCACCGTGACTAGCTAGCTGTCTTTTCCTCCTTTTAACTCTTCTCATCTTAGTCAATTGTTAGGAAGGTCAAATGACATAGTACATGTAAGTGTTTATTAGCATTTACCTGGATAAGTCTATCCGAGTACTACATACAGTATTTGCTGGGTTTTGTTTTTAGTCTTGTTCTAAGGATCTCCTGCAGTTAACTGATAACACTTATTCCTCATCCCGCCCACACCCCCACTCAGGGCTGTCACAGAGTTTTTACACTTTTTTTTTTTTTATTTTCTATTTTTTGGTTTTTTCGAGACAAGGTTTCTCTGTGTAGCCCTGGCTGTCCTAGAACTCACTCTGTAGACCAGGCTGGCCTCGAACTCAGAAATCCACCTGCCTCTGCCTCCCAAGTGCTGGGATTAAAGGCGTGAGCCACCACTGCCCGGCTTACACTTTCTTTTATAGGTAATGCTTTGGCTCTGTTTCTTGGATGTCAAACTCTGATTAAAATATACCGATAGGACATGTGTAGTTGGTAGAATGTCCAGGATCCAGAATTTTCATTTTTATTTTTTAAAGGAATGAAGTTAGTTTGGGGGGGGGGGCGGTGTAGTTTAGCAGTAGAGAGTAGGTTTACCATGCTTGGGCCCTGGGTTTAATCTCAGCACAAATAAAAAAGAAGACAAGGAAAAGAACAAAAGAAAGGAAGAAGAAAAAGGAAAAAGATTATTTCTTTTTTCAAAATTGGGGGCTAGGCTGCAATTTAGTTGGCAGAGTGCTTTTTTAGCAACTGAACTCCACCCCCAGCAAAGCACAGCGGGGGCATGGTGGTTCCCACCTGCAGTCCTAGCTCTTGGGAAGCAGAGGCAGGAGGATCTCTGTGAGTTTGAGGCCAGCCTGATCTACATAGTGAGTTCCAAGACAACAAGAGTTATATGGAGGGGAGAAAAAGTTGGAGAGATGGCTCAGTAGTTAAGAACACTTATTCTTGTAAAAGAACAGGGTTCAATTCCCAGCAGTTCACAACCATCAACAACACTGTGGTACACAGACATATATATGAGCAAAACCATTCAAATACATAACATAAACAAATCTAAAACATTTTTTAAATACTTAAAAAACAAAAAAAACCTAAGGAAACAGAAAGATGGCTCAGCTTGTAATGGCACTTGCTGGCAAGCCTGAGAACCCGAGATGACCCTTGGAACCCACACGGAGGAAGAGAGAACTGACCCCAGCAAGTTGCTCTCTGACCTCCACACTTGGGCACTGGCAGGTGCAAGCACACACTATCAATAACTAACTAACTAACTAACTAACTAACTAACTAACTAACTAACTAAATGTAAAACAAAACATAAACAAGGACGTCACCAACAACCCCACTATCCAATGCTAGCACGAGCTTGTGTTTTGTGGTTTCTTCATTTAGATAGAGAATCGTTCTGCTGGACCTTTTGTGCCTGGCTATTCTCACTTCCTATTTGGTGTTTTCCTGTTGGATCAACAGCAACATGTGAATGATTGGAACTGGATGCCATTGGAATGTGAAACCTGAACACACAGTTATTCAGTAATTATTCCTACTTCTAAAATCCTTTGGGTGTGTTTTTGTAAACAGGTATGAGCATTCTCCAGGAAAACGATGACATATTTTTGGACCTGAAACAGAAATTCTGGAATACATATAAGGTAAGACAGGCTTCTGAAAATATTATATCTTTTAAATATTTTAAACATTAAAGAATACTTATTTGAGGGGCTGGCAAGAAAGCCTAGTGGGTAAAGGAGTTTGCTGCCAAGCCTGAGGACCTAGTTCTATCCCGTAGTCTACATGATGGCAGAGAGAACTGACTCTCACAGTTGTTCCTGAACTCCACATACTTTCTGTGGCCTGCCTGCACATGTGCAAGAGCATGCTATCATGTGAGTGCATAGACAGACAGACAGACACACACACATACACGTGCGCTAAATGAATGTGATTTTTAAAAAAAGGAACACTTTGATACAACTCTTACCTTCCTACGCCCACTGAAGATTGAACCATGCCTAAAACCAGGCAAGAATTTTACCATTGAGTTCTATGCTTGCCCTGAGTTTGCTTGCTTTGAGATAGGGTCTTATATAATCCAAGCTGGCCTTGAACTCTTGATCCTCCTGCCTCCACCTCCCAAGAGCTGATTACAGACTTATGTCATGGTGCCCAACTCCCTAGCTTTTTAAAATTAATAACAGTATTTGGGAGTGTGGAGATCAGAGGACAACTTGTGGGAGGTCTCCCCTTCCCCTATGAGAATTCTAGGGTTGAACTCAGGTAGTCAGATTTAGCAGTAAGCACCTTTCCCCACTGAACCCTCTCGTTGGCCCTCCTAGCTTTTCTTTTATTCTCTTCTTCCCCTTTCCCCTTTCCCCTTTCCTGCCCTGTCCTCCCTCTCCCCTCGTTTCTTCCTCTCCCTCCCCTCCTCACTTCCTCCCTCCTTACCTTCCTTCCATCCTTCCTTTCTTGAATCCTGGTCTCTATAATTTGACCAGATGCATTCAGTTCACTGTGGCTCAGACAGGCCTTGAACTTCTGATCTTCTTGAGGGGCTGAGCTTACAGGTTTATCCCACTAGGACTGGCTTCAAAAAGCTATGCTTAAGTTAGGGCTTACAGTTTGGCTGGTCTGGGAATCCAATATTTTGACAAAGAGCTATCTTAATTTTGCTACATTTTGTTTTATTTTGAAAATGAACATCTTGTGATGTTGCCCAGACTGGCACATGACTTTTGGGCTCAAGCAGCCTTCTGGCCTCAGCCTCCCAAGTAGCTGAGATTGTAGATTGGTACACCAAATGTTTCTAGCTTGAATGTGTTTGGACAAATAAATTCCAGGAGACCTCCGGCATCTCTGCTTCTCAGGGACAGGAAATAAACCCTATCACCGCATTCAGGCAGGTGTTTACGATGATTTATGACTTCATTAGATTTATTCTTATCAGCAACTACAATTTATTTAATAGGTTTCCAAACCTATTTGCAGAATAGGAATTGTAGGCTGTGGGTCGGCCATGGAGCCACTGTTTCCAGGTGTGAGTCTTGGTGAAAAGAACCTTATGTCACAAAGGTGTTTCCAAGAAGGATGGTGTCTCCCAGGATTGTTTCTAGTGAAACAAGTCCCCTGCGGTGTTCTTTATTCATTACAAGGATGTACGGATGTGGCTGTTGAACCAACAATTGTCATGTGTTCAGTGAAGGCTTACTGTCTTCTGGCAACGTCAGGCTCATTTCTCAGCTCTGACTCAGCACTAGTTTAATTCAACTAATAACAATCAAGTAGATAAAATTTCAGGATTCCAGAATATATACCTAATCTTTTACATGAACTTAGTCCCTGTCCAGAGCAGTACTGAGGGATAGAGGTATAGCTTGGTGGTAGAAGTGTTTGTTTAGTGGGAGGGGGGGAGGGGATCTCTCAGGGTAACCCCAACACCTAAAAACACAAAAGCCAGTACAATGTGAAACCACATTGAGCTATCACCCGCACTGTTTCTAGAATCTTCTGAAGGATGAGCCCCAGAAGGCAGAGGGGAGATCTGAAGCCACAGAATCCCCTGCATCCCTCTAGTTAGGGACATCTCCTTCAAAGAGGGTGTTTAGAGCTCCTGCTACTTCTCCTGGGTAGAAATTGTGCCTCTACAGAGACTTATGAGATTTCCTTGTTCTTTATTTTAGAAGGGAGAGCAAGGTTAGAGATACACACATCCAACATGTTTTATTAATTTATATATTTATTGATTTTGTTGTTTGTTTTGAAACATGGTCCCACTTGTATCCCAGGCTGGCCCAGACTTACTGTGTAGAGCAATCCCCCTGCCTGAGCCTCCTGAGTGTTGAGATTATAGGCAATATAGGCCACCACACTGTGTTGTACATCTGATGGGTATAGAGCCCTGGGAATCTTGACACATCTTATGGTTTTGTCCTTTTTCAGGGCTGTACTCAGTCCCAGGTCCTCACATATGTTAGGCAAGTGACAGACCACACCCTATCTACCTACCCTAATCCTGTCTCTATTGTTGATATCCTTTATGTACTTATTGAAACAAGGTCTTATGTAACTAAGGCTGTCCTGGAGCTCATTATGTAGCTGAGGAGATTTGAACCCAGGGCTTTGTGCATGCTAGGCAAACACTCTGCTAACTGAGCCACATGCTCAGCCCTGTTCTTTGCAGTGCTAGAGATTGACCTTGGGTCTCAAGCATGCTAGACAGGCATGCTACCAGCTCTTTTCTTCACCACTTACTTTTTTTCCTTCTGTTTTTATTTGTTACTAGTATTTTTTTTACTTATTCACTTTGCATCCCACTCACTGCCCCCCCCCTTCCTGGTCACCCTATTCACCCAGCACCACAACCCCCTTCTCCCCCTCCCCTTCCCCCTCCCCTTCTCCTCTGAGCTGATAGCCCCCCCCCCCCCGTATCCCCCCATCCTGTCACTTCAAGTTTCTGCTAGGTCAGGTGCTTCCACTCACACTGAAGCCAGAAAAAGCAGCCCAGGTAGAAGAACGTATCCCAGGTACAGGCAACAGCTTTCGGATAGCCCCGGTTCCAGTTGTTCAGGACACACATGAAGACCAATCTGAACATTTGCTACATAATTTGCAGGGAGGCCTAGGTCCAGCCTGTGTATGTTCTTTGGTTGGTGGTTTAGTCTCTGAGAGCTCTCAGGGGTCCAGGTTAGTTGACTCTGTTGGTCTTCCTGTGGCATTTCTATCCCCTTTGGGGCCCACAATCCTTCCTCGTGTTCTTCCATAAGAGTCCCTAAGCTCCATCCACTGTTTGGCTGTGAGTCAGCTGCTGGGTGGAGCCTCTCAGAGGAGAGCCATGCTAGACTCCTGTCTGCAAGCATAACAGAGTATCATGAATAGTGCAATGGATTGGTGTTTGCCAATGAGATGGGTCTCAGGTTGGGCCTGTTATTGATTGGTCATTCCCTCAGTCTCTATTCCCTCTCCTGTGCCTGCATTTCTTGTAGACAGGATGAATTTTGGGTCAAAAGTTTTGTGGGTGGGTTGGTGTCCCTGTCACTCCACTGGGGTTCCTGCCTGGCTATAGGAGGTTCACTCCTCACTTTTGAGAAAGGGTCTTACTAAGTTGTTCAGGCCGACTTGGAACTTGCAATCCTCCTGCCTCAGTCCCCCAAGTAGCTGGGACCCCAGGCCCGTGTGTCTCCCCTCCATTCTTTTTCCTCTTCCCTGCCCTCCTCCTCTCCCTTCCTCTTTGTTTCTACAGTGCTGGGACTAGAACTCAGGGCTTTGCGCATGGTAGTTGCTAGGCGCCTGAGCTGCCTGCTGTGCTGGATGTTGGGTGGTGAGCCTCCCCAGCTCATCAGCACTGTTCTGCGAGCATGGGCTTGCTCTTCACTCCCTGAGACATCTTTATTGTGCTCATGTGCTCTGGGTTCTTCTCCCCCCAGCACTTTGTAACTCATTACTATGTTTAATTATTTTTGGTATTCTCAAGCATTCCAGACTTGGTCAGTGGGAAGTACTTCAAGTTGATTTCTGGGTTCTTGCGGCATCTCCTGTCTTTCATATATATATATAGTCTACCTCCCAAGTCTTAGGATTAAAGATACAACACCACACCTGGCTCATGTATATTTTTAAAAAAATGACTTCTTAGAGTGTGGTGGCTCATACAACCCCAGTACTCAGGAGGCTGAGGCAGGAGGACTGACATGAGCTTGAGACTAAACTGAGCTGTAGAGCAATACACAGTTGAAAAGAAAGTAAATAAAAATGAAACGATTTTAAAGATTAAACAGTTGGCAAGATGGCTCAGTGGGTAAAGGTGCTTGCCACTAGGCCTGAGGTCCTCAGTTCAGTCTCCATGATTTCTGAAAGTATCTTCTGACAACCCCCCCCCCCACACACACACACGGACACACTAAATAAATGTAAGAAGTTTGTAGTGTCAGCCTATCTTGTTCTGTACCAAGGGATAGCTTAGATGTATTGTTTGCATACTGTCCCATAAAGAATTGTTTGGATAAGTCAGGCACGGTAGCATATGCCTTTAGTGTCAGCAGTGGAGAGGCAGAGGCAGGTAGATCACTGTGAGTTCTATGCCAGCCTGGTCCGCATAGTAACCAAAGCTTCAGACCAGCAATAACACACAGTGATATCCTGTCTCAAAAAAATGTTTTCCTTGTTTGGAATATACTTTAAAGAATTCACTGATAATAAACATATCATGTATACTGATACTCACTTGGAAATTATAATGTATAAATATATGTGATTATTTTTAAAGTGCTGATTTCTTCCAGAATCTCTGGCTGACTTTTCACTCTGCACTTATAATTATAACCAATCAGCATTGGCTCACAAGCTGTGCCTTCAAGTCTCCTGCTCTCTCAAGGCTTTGTTTAGTCCGCTCTAAGAGCAGTCCAGGCCTAGCTGGGCACCCTACCTACCTAGCATTTCTTATTCTCTTACCGAGTGAACTGTGTGTTTGCTTTATATATATACAGCATTCTAACGAGGCTTTCCTTCATTGCAGACTGGTCTGATGTACTGGCCTTTTGTGCAGGTGAGTGCCAAGCTCTACAGAATCTGGGGCCAGGCCTTGGTGCAGTGGTAGAGCCTAGTAAGTGCTGGGTCCTGAATTCAATTCCTAGCATGGAATGAAAACAAAACCCAAAATAGTTTCTGTTGCCTGTGTCTTCCTAACAGACTCTCTCTGTATTGCAGCTGACCAACTTCAGCCTTGTCCCTGTGCACTGGAGGACAGCATATACGGGACTCTGTGGCTTCCTCTGGGCCACCTTCCTATGCTTTTCACAGCAGAGTGGTGATGGTACAGTGGAGTCCATATTCATCTTCCTTCGCAGGAAGGAGGCAGGTGACAGGTCCCCAGAGAAGTGAGGAGTCCGGGCCCCCGTCCTGGGACTCAGCTCTGTTTCTCCATCACGCTCAGTTGCCTGCAGCAGGCCGCTTCACTGACCACTTATCGGAGTCCGGGCCCCCGTCCTGGGACTCAGCTCTGTTTCTCCATCACGCTCAGGGGCCTGCAGCAGGCCGCTTCACTGACCACTTATTGGAGTCCGGGCCCCCGTCCTGGGACTCAGCTCTGTTTCTCCATCACGCTCAGCCGCCTGCAGCAGGCCGCCGGGCCCCCGTCCTGGGACTCAGCTCTGTTTCTCCATCACGCTCAGCCGCCTGCAGCAGGCCGCTTCACTGAGCACTCATCGGCTCCATCATGAAGAATTACTATTCCGTAGGCCTCTGGGTTTAAAATCATCAATGATTATTTTCACTTTTATCCAAACCTTTCGCAGTCATTCCAGTCGGAAAGTCTTATTCTCTGCTATTTTCGCATCTTTAATGCTTTGGTTAAAACCTACAACTATGACATGTGACATTTTAGAATTATTAATATTCCTATTCTAATATTATATGACCAGTTGAATTTTTTAAACTCCAGTTTTGATTGTATTTCTAGCCTAAACTCTCAGGCTATTTCCTACACATTTTGGAATCTGATTGCCTTTTGTTCTTATAGTGAATTTCTATGCATATAAAATTCAGTCAAGAAGGTTGAATAATCAGGTCCCCCCCCCCAATAATAATAATGTATTATTATGCCAACACTAAAATTCTGTAAGTAGATGTTTTTAATCTTCAAAAAAAGGAATAGTGTTGGATATATTCTGTATAGAATATTTCATTGATACTATCCACTTTTTTAAAAAAGAAAGATCTCTCTGTGTAGCTCAAGCTGCCCTGGAACTCACGATACCCAGTGAGGCCTTAGCTTCCAAGTGCTGAGATTACAGGCATGAACCATCATGTCTTGCTCTTCTGCTTTTATATTATACCATCCAAGTATAGGTTTTTAAATTGATATCTTCTAGCTTTGAGAAGATACAGTTGACCAAATGCCATAATTCCTACATATATGAAATATTTAGTTTCTGAATGAATTACAGCAAATGAAAATTTTAGAAAACTAATCATTCTTTCCTCTCTAAGGAAGAACTCTAATCCATACTTGACCAGTCTACACAGTTTGAGGTGTAAGACCCTGACCCTTGGTTAGTGGTACTTTTACTTTCTGGCATGTGGGGGTTGACCCTCAATCAGTCCCTAGAGAGTGACGAGAAGATGACTCCGAATGGCTATTACAAGCAGTTTTTATACTTTTTAGGGGCACAGGTTATATCAGCAAGTTACAGTTCAAACTTATTGGCTAAGCACACTGACCTTTAAATCTATTGGCTAGCAAGCATGACACACATTTGAACTCTACCTGGGACTTTCCAGAGGGTCAGGTGACTATCAGTCAATACATTCTGAGTTTTTTTTTTTTACTCAAGAATGTTTGTGTGGGTGGAGAATGGAACTTGGCCTAGCCTGGACCCCAGGTGGGAGGGGGGAAGCTGTAAGGAGGATGTGGGGCTGGAAAACCCCTTAGGATCCTCAGTAGCAACCCTCCTGCCTCTGCATTCCAAATATTGGGATTACAGACATGAGCCACCATGCCTGGCTTTGTGTGTATACATGGTACTAGATGTGGAATCAGGGTCTTGCCCAGACAAGTGCTCTGCCACTGGCTGCATCCTGGGATCTGGATAATAGTTTTTTTAAATTCAGTGCTTTAAAATTCTTTATCTTTATACTTTAAAGTGGACATAAAAATTGTCAGCCATATCTTCCACATTTATTCAGTTTGTCTAATCTCAGCCAGCCACCTTCAGGTTTCAGAGT
The DNA here is from genome assembly GCA_028551405.1 of Uromys caudimaculatus. Taxonomy (NCBI): domain Eukaryota; kingdom Metazoa; phylum Chordata; class Mammalia; order Rodentia; family Muridae; genus Uromys; species Uromys caudimaculatus. Next base: position 96,097,550 of record CM052710.1, on the reverse strand, counting down.
TATGTAAGTAACCAGGCCTAGAGGTGTGTGCCTGTCTACTCAGAAAGCTAGTGGAGGAGGATCATTTCAGCCAGGAGTTCAAGACTAGAGTGGAAAAAAACAGCAAGTCTCCGTCTCAAAACCACAAAAAAAAAAGAGTTAAAACTATTAATGTCTTAAGAAATTTCAGCAGTCTCACCTAAATATCGCCCCCATGGTTCTGTTGCTTCTACTGGCATACATGACAAATTTTGAGACATGAAACAATGAATTCTGAGTTTATCTTGTGAATGTATAAGGTCAATTTTATAATTCATACTTAAATTTCTAAGCAATTAATTTATATTGTTTGTAATATGTTTGTATAAATTATAAGCATGTACCTTCTAAGGGTCTAAGTTATGGACTATAATAGAAATTGTTGAAATGGTATGAAGGTATATCCCTGCATTTTCACTTGTTAATTGCTGTGCCCTAAGCAACTTGCTGGCAGGTTTTGGGTATTGTCCTTTTTATGGCCCATAGCCAGTTTTCTATGTGTAAATGTTTGTTCTTCTCATCTGCCCAAAAAGATGATTCTCTGAGATTATATTAAAAGGCAAGCTGCTGTGTGGAGATGGCCCTCAGTGCCAAGGGCACGCGCAAGCGCCAGACAGGGCCGCCGAGTGGTTCAGACTGGAATGTGGCTCCTTGTATAGTAAAGAGCTGACAGCTGGAGCTGGGGTAGGAAGTATGGGGAGTAACAGGCAGACACACAGGCAGAGATTCAGGAGACATGTATAGATGCAGGGTTGGAAGGAGGCAGAAAGGAGCTGGATGGAGCTGGAAGCATGAAGTGAGAACCATATGGAGAGATGGTGTGGTGGTTTGAGTATGCTTGGCCCATGGGAAGTGGTGCTATTGGGAGGTGTGGCTTCTTAAAGGAAGTGTATCACTTTGGGGGTTTTGCTTTGAGGCCCTATGTTCAAACTCTTGACCTGTGAGGAGAGACCCTCCTCCTGATTGCCTGTGGGAGAGACTCCCCTTCTGTAAGCCTTCAGATCAAGATGTAGAACTCTCAGCTCCTCCTCCAGTACCATGTCTGCCTGTATGCTGCCATTTTCCTGCCTTGATGATAATGGACTGAACCTATGAGACTGCAGGCCAGCCACAAATGTTTATAAAAGTTGTCTTGGTCATGGTGTCTCTTCTTAGCAATAATACCCAAACTGAGACAGATAGTGTAAGGATCTGAAAATGACCAAAGGAAGACCCTAGAGTCAAAGAGTATGCAAAGACAAAGAGTTTATGCTGCAGAGCAACCAGCATGTAGAGGTCAACCATTCATCAAAATGGTAACATGGAGAAGCTCGCAGGCCCCTTTTTATGCAGGGCTGGAGGAAATTGTCTAGAAGGATTAGGTAATCTCTAATGTGATTGGCAGGGGCCAAAGCTGATGACATTAGTACAATTTTTATTGGCTACCATGTTCTCTATTTAGAGAGTGGGTTAGGTAATCTAAAATTTCATTGGTGAGTGCTAGGGAGGTCACATGGGTCAGCTGATTGGCTTGTGCCAGGTGGACAGAGATCTCATTTAACCACAGTACAAGATAAGGCTGCCCAGCACAGATGACCTATACTGAGATAAGATATTTTCCCATTCTTGTGGTTACCTCCAGGATGTTCTTTGGGAGGTGGTTTTATGAACTTGTTCCTGGGATTTATGTCTGTTCCTGGAGCTGATGACTTATGGCCTAGTTCCTGGGACTGGTGATTTTCCTTTTGAAACCAGGCCTGGTCCTAAAATGGAGACAAATGGGGTTTATGTCATCCTTTCAATAGGATGACAGTCGGGATAAGTTAATAGCTAGCTCCAACAAAGGGCCAGCAGCTTAAACTATATAGAAGTCTCTGTGTCTTAACTATATCTCAGTTGGGATCTGTGAAAGTCCAATAAGTCCACAATAAGATATCAATGCAATTTACATTGGGGCAGTAGGAAGAACATTTCTTGATGATTGTATGCTTTTAAAAGTTGGGTGGGTATGGAAGCCTGCCTGTAATCAGTGCGTGGTAGGTAGAAATGGTATCCCTAGCTCAATGGAATCAGTGAGCTCAGAGTTCAGTGGCAGATATGGCATCAGGGGATTGGTTTGAATGAGAATGGTCCCATAGGCTGATGATTAAGTGCTTCATCATCAGGGAGTGGCAGTATTGGGAAAGATTAGGAGATAAGATCTTGTTGGAGTAGGTGTGGTCTTATTGGAAGGCACGTGTCATTGGGAGTAGGCTTTGAGGTTTCTAAATCCCAAGCCAGGCCCAGTGTCTCTCTCTCTGTGTCTTCCTACTGCCTGTGCAGTTGTAGAACTCTTGGCTACTTCTCCGGCACCATACCTGCCTGCATGCCACCATGCTTCCCACCATGATGATAATGGACTAAACCTCTGAAACTGTAAGCAAGTCCCAATGAAATGCTTTTCATTATAAGAGTTGTTGTGGTCATGGTGTCTTCACAGCAATAGAACACTGACTAAGACAATCACTAACATGGAGAGCGATAAAAGAAGATACCTATGTCTTAGGGTTTTACTGCTGTGAACAGACACCATGACCAAGGCGAGTCTTATAAAAGACAAGATTTAATTGGGGCTGGCTTACAGGTTCAGAGGTTCAGTCTATTATCATCAAGGCAGGAGCGTGGCAGCATCCAGGCAGGCATGGTGCAGGAGGAGCTGAGAGTTCAATATCTTCATCTGAAGGCTGCTAGTGGAAGACTGACTTCCAGGTAGCTAGGGTGAGGGTCTTAAGCCCACACCCACAAGGCCATACCTCCAAATAGTGCCACTCCTTGGGCCAAGCATATTCAAACTATGACACCTTATGTCAACCTTTGGCTTCCGTGTGTACATTCACACCTGTGAACATGCATACACATATATGTAGACTACCTTCACATACACACAAATTAGAAACACACACACACACACATACAAGATGATGAACTGGTTTGACACGCATGTACACAAATATATAAACATTTGTAATATGTATAAATATACATATACGCACTTAGGGATTTGGGGTGTAGCTAAATGGCTCAGTGCTTGCTCGGGCGCTAGTCAAAGAAGGAGCAGAGGAAGGGAGGACTAACATGTATTTTCTGATCATTTCTTAGCTTTGCAAAAAATGTAGTGCTTCTGTAAAGCATCTTTGTAATTAAAATCCATGCATAAATAGTACCTTATTGGTCCTTTTCATCTGTGGGAAAACTGACAAGTTACTGCCTTATCTGTATCATAATGTGGTGAGAAGTAGACAGTTTGAGATCTGGTGCAAATTTTTGTAAGAACTGAATTTGAAAGCTTGTTTGGAATATTTCCATATTTTTAAAATATCTGTTTAGTGAGTGATTCAGAAAAGAATATTCCCTACAGCAGAGTCAATGCAATTTGTCAGCTAGGGATTTGTATATTCTTTGGAAAAGTTTAATTACTACCTGATCTCTAGAAGACAATACCATTTAATTATTAAAGGAAATTATAGATTCTTAGTTGATGTGGCAGCTTACCCCTGTCATAACAGCAGGGAGAAAAGTCAGGATGGCCAGGAGTTCAAGACTATCCTGGGCTATCAGAGCCCCTGTCTGAAAGACAAAGCAAAAATAAAACAAAAGCCAATTTAGAAGAGAAAAGAAAAGGAAGGGCTAGAGAGATGGCTCAGTGGTTATGAGCATGGGCTGCTCTTGCAGACGATGGTGGTCCAGTTGGTTCCTAGCTCCCACATGGCAGCTTACAACTGGCACCAGGCATGCACTCAGCACACTCATACACATAAAATAAGAATAAACTTTTAAAAACTCTCTGAGAAAGACATCAGGTGTGCCAGTCAGATCTACATAGTTCTAGTTCAATCAGGGTTACAGAATGAGACTAAGAAATTACAGTTACTAAAAGTTATGGTTATGGTATAAAGAAGAAAATACTTTAACATTCTAGTGCTTTACCAACAATTGTTACTTTTAATGATTTGGAGGAGGGAAGATTCCATTTCCTTTACATTAACCAAATTTTAAGTGTATCTCTTCTCTAGAAATATAGACGCCACAACTCTTAAGTCATCTGCCTTTCTGGCTGCCTTGATTACTATTTTTTCATCTAAAATCTATCATCCTCCAGGATTCATTTGGAGCTATGGAAAAAAAGCCTACTTTTTTTTTCTACACGGGCAATTTACTTTTAGCTCAGTGGAATTCTATGTACATTTCTACAGTGTTTGCCAAAACACATTCTGTCTAATACATACTTAACATATCCAGGAGGTGGCTTTTATTTGCAATTAGATTCATCTTCTGAGAGTTAAAAAGCTAAAGAGTTTCTGTGCCTGACTTATTTTTATGAGGCAGGCTCTTATGTAGCCTAGGCTGCTCTTGAAACTATGTAGCAGAGATACTTCTGCCTGTTTCCCAAGTGTCAGAGTTCATTTGCATGTCTTAGAATCCAAAGGGACTAAATTATCATAAATCTGACCAACACTTTTGAAATTTTTTCTCTGAATATATTCAGCAACCTGTAAACAAAAAGGGAAATCTCATACTTAAAGTTTAAAGATAGACACGAAGAGATGTGAGCAGCAGCTAGCCAAATACACAGAAGAATCATAACTTATAGAGGACATGAGGACCTCGTGCTCATGGACAAACACTAGGGGAACCAGGAATGTTAAACATGCAGGGTCGTTTCCTCAAAGGAAGAGATGTATATAATCTGTTTTCTGCCCAGAAAGTTAATGTGGTTAATAGCCTAGTGATCTTTGCACTAACTATATGACTGAGGCCACCATCTGGCTTCCCTAGATTCTTACAATCAGGACTGGAGGTGGCCCATAGCCTAGGTGACCTCTGTAGAATGTGTGTCTTAAAATTTTGAAACCGGGAACGCAGAAAAGCTCATAGCAGGTGCAACGCGTCCCCAGAGCTCACTGACTCTGCCCGCTTTCTGCGGGACACAGAGACTGACGGCCAGCAGCTTCCAGCGACGGCCGGAAACCTCAGCTTGGGCCACAGGGCCCCACAGC
>CM052710.1:96076258-96092017 GCA_028551405.1 Uromys caudimaculatus | reverse complement strand
TGGGTTCTGATGGTGCAGAGTACTCCTGGTTTCTGTTCTTTATGTTCTTGCCCTTGCCTTTTGCCATCTTGTTGACTCTGTTGTTAGCTGATCTTACTCTGTCTGGTTGTGGCTTGCCCCTCCTGCAGGTCTCTGTGTCAGTGCTCCTTGAAGACCAGCTCTCTCTGAGAGGTGTTTGGGTTTGGAGAGTTGTGGCACCAGGTCTGATCTCGGTCCCTGTGTCTCTCGGGTTCGGGGCAGTTCCTGGTGAGCTGTGGGGCATGTCTTTGGCCCTCGCCTGGCTTTTCCGAGCTCCTGAGAGGGATCTTTGTCCCGGCGCTAATTAGCTGTGGAGCCCTGTGGCCCAAGCTGAGGTTCCCGGCCGCCGCCGGAAGTTGCTGTCCGTCAGTCTCTGTGGCCCGCAGAAAGCGGGCAGAGTTAGTGAGCTCTGGGGCTTGTGTTGCCCCCGCTAGGGGCTTTTCCGCATTCCTGGGAGAGAGAATTTTCTCCCGGAGCTGCTTGGCTATGGAATCCTAGTGTCCCAGGCCAAAGTTTCCTGCCTCAGCCGCCCGCTTTTGGAATCCAGGTGGGTTTCTAACCCGCCTACCTCGGTCCCTGTGTCTCGCGGGTTCGGGGCAGTACCTGGTGAGCTGTGGGGTGTGTCTTTGGCCCTCTCCTGGCTCTTGCGATCTCCTGAGAGGGATCTTTGTCCCGGCGCTAATTAGCTGTGGAGCCCTGTGCCTGTGTGTGTAATTGTACATCAAATGATAATTCGATTCTTTGTTTGATTGGATTTTGTTTGACAGAGGGTTTTGAGCTAAGAATTCACGTGTAGCTAGAGTGGTCCCAAAACCACCACCTCCTCCTCCTCCCCCTCCTCCTCCTCTTCTTCCTCCTCCTCTTCCTCTTCTTCCTCTTCTTCTAATTTTTCTTCTTTGACATCTTCCTCCTCTTCTACCTCCCCCTCCTCCTCCTCTTCTGTTCCCCCCTTTTAACAAAGCCTCACTCTAAATTGAAGGCTAACCTTGAAATTACAGTCCTCCAGCACAGAAAGTGCTAGGACAGGCATGAGAAAACAAACCTGACTAATAAGTCATCTGTTTCACCTGTATTTTAACATTAAAACAAGGGGGTTGGTTTTGTTTATTTTGTTAAAAACTGCATTAGATTCTAAGGAAGCAAGAGAAGACACAAGTACTCTTAGGGTTGCTACCTCTAGGTGCTGTTCTTTATTTCTGAAATTGTCCATTATTATTTTTAAAATGTTGGAATCTATTTATTTATTTACTTATTATGTTGAGAAGGGGCACACCTGTGGCACCATGTGCATAGGACAACTTTTGGGAGTCATTTCTTGCCTTCTGCTTTGTTGAGGCAGGGTTTCTCTTATTTTTGTTTGTTTGTTTTTCTACTGAGGCTTTCAGTACTCCGAGTTAGCTGTCCCACAAGCTACTGGTGGATTCTCTTGTCCCTGCCTTCCATCTCATTGTAGAAATGCTGGGATTATACATGCGAGCTATGACATATATCTTTTCATGGGCTTTGGGACCATACTCAGGCCATCAAATGTGTGCCTTCCTGTTCTTGAGATAGGGTCTCATAGCCCAGGCCTGCCCAAACTTGATACAAAGATGATACTGTCCTTAGATTTCTAATCCTCCTGCCTCTGCCACTTGATTTCTGGGATTACAGATGTTCACTAGAACTGCTAGATGACTTCTGTAATTTAGAAACTACTGAGAAATTTGTTGTCATCTACACTATCACTCCTATCAGCTCCAACTTCTGATTTTGTTACTTAATTTTATTTCTTCTAGGGGGTTCTTTATGTCTAAATACTACATTTAAAGTTTTGTATAGCTGAGCATGTAGCATATATTTGTAATCCCAGCACTTGAGAGGCTGAGGCAGAAAGAGTGCTGTGAGTTTGAGACCAGCATGGGCTACAGAGAAAGGTTTTGTCTCAGAAACAAATAAAACCCCTGGCACAATAATAGGAATAAAGCTGTCTTCACTTAGCCCTTTCCCCAAACACCTACTTCTCCTTAGAGGGTCGTAGTGACTCCATATGTATCTTTATCCGTCTTGTTCTTCCCTCACAGCTTTTGATAGTCATCATTTTTTTAGAAGAACCTTGGGTTTTATGTATTTATTTGATGTGTGTGTGTGTTCTTGAGTGTGTATGGAGGTCAGAGAGTAACTTTAGGGAGTCAGTTCTCTCCCTCCACAATGTAGGGTCTGGGGGTCAGACTCAGGTCATCAGGTTTGGCAGCAAATCCCACATTTTTGCACTGCTGTAGTGAATATTAAATCATCCATGTATATCACTGGCTTATTTTAATATTAAAGATTAAAATATTATTTACAGTATATTATTCAGCTCACAACAAAATTATGTGGTGGAATTTAAAGAAAAAAGAATAACTACATACCTCCCTCCTTTGTTTCCTTCTGGTTTACTCTTCAAAAAAAATCTCTTTTTTAACATTTTATTTATTATTTTTATGTGTATGGGTGTTTTATCTGTATGCACAGTGAAGGCCAGAAGAGGGCATTGGATTCCATTGGGACTGAAGATAATGAAAGTTGTGAGCTGCCATGTAAGTGCTGGGAATTGAACTCTGCTGAGCCATCTCTCCAGCCCTCAAGAAAATTCTTTCCTCTTCCCCTCCCCCCTCTAGAAAATTCTTAATTCACTGTTATAGCTCATACATATAATCCCAACACTTGGGAGATAAGAGGATTGCTTCCAGTTCAAGACAGTTTGGTCTACAAATGAATAGCAGGACAGCCAGGGCTACATATCAAGACCCTATCTCAATAATACTAGTTATGTAAACATTTCACCACAAACCATATGTCTGTAGAGCTTGAGTCTATTTGCGGTTAGGGGTGGGATGTTGGTTGTTTCTCTATGTAGACCAGGCTGGCCTGGAACTCACAGAGCTCTACCTGCCTCTGCCTCCTAAGTGCTAGGATCAAAGGCATGCGCCACCAGGCTTGGTTTGAATCTACACCAGGCTTGGTTTGAATCTACTTTTTAACTACTTGGAGGTAACATTATATTTATGAGCTTCTTTAAAAAAAAATCTTAATTACATTTTTATTTTGTGTGCTCATGTGTGTGTACATGTGTGCCATTGTACACATACAGAGGTCAGAGAACAATTCCAGAGTTGGTACTCTTTCCACTGTGAGTCTCGGGGATCAAACTCAAGCCCAGGCTTAGTGGTAGAAGCCTTTACCTCTTAAGCCATCTCTATAGGCTGAGCATTGTTTTTGTTTGCTTGTTTTTATTTTGCTATTTGCTTTAAAAAAATATCTGTGAGTGTGTAGCATGCACATGCCAGTCAGAGGACAACTTGCAGGAGCTGGTTCTCCCTATCAGACTTAGTGGCAACCACCATTACCATCTGGCATCTTAGCTCTGTTTTGTTTGGAGTCACCAAACCAGATTGGTTTGGAATTCAAATGTATCCTAGACTAGCCTCCAACTCATGAGGTGGGGTAGGGGGCATTTCTTGTACCTCTGCCTAAAAAAAAAAAAAAAAAAAGCCTTTAATAATATTGAAGTGTTCAGAGCCGTAATGTACCAGCACATATATTGATGGATAGTTATCTGAACACATATGTGATAAAACCAAATATAAGAAAATGGCAACTAATCTAGCTAATGGGCACGTAATTGTTCATTGCAATTCTTTTGCCCTTTCTAAAGGTTTGGAAAATTTCATAACACAGTTTTGTTCAAGCAGGAGCACATTCAATTTTCAGTCTTTGAGGGGCATTTCTTTTTTTTTTTTTTTTTTTTTCCAGTTCACTGGAGAGTCACTGGTTTTCCTACTCTAAAGCAGCACACATGATTTCTTTGCTAGGAAATGTTATTAACGCAAGCAGGCCACTTATCCAAATGCAAAGTAGAGACCTCCTGCAGATAATTACTACACTGACAATCTTCCCCAAGCCTGGGAGGCGATGCTGCGTAAGAAACGGGACAGTGTAGGGATAGCTTTGTGGGTTTTAGCACCATTAGTCTTCTGTTCAGGAAGTTTCACTGACCGCAATGGTGGTAGATCCCATTTCAGCTACCCATCAGTAAGCGAGGTAGGAAACAAATCCTGCTGGCTCTTATTCAGTAAAAATGGACCACCACCACCTAGCGGGAGTGAAGCGGAGATAATGCGGTGTACTGCCGGGCTGCAAAGGATTAAACCTAACACGGATAATAATGATCTCCATATCTAAAGACTGCTGTGATATAAAATGGAAAGGCAACAGACCTACTATTATCATTATTATTACCCATCCTCCGACAAGCCATCATTGTGACATGAGGGAGGACGCCAGACCAGCGGCCTCAAATTCGTTTCCGTCTGGACTTCTGAGGAAAGAGCTGACAGAAAACATTCAGCTCTGACCAGCATCCCTTCCAAACAGCAGCCACTAAAGAACCGAGCCCACCACCCAACCCTACAAATAATCTTTGAGCGCGCTGCAGCCGTCATCCCGCGCATGCGCAGTGGTGGGCGCTGGCCTCAAACTGCGAGGTGAAAAACTGCTCCATTCCTGACGAGTGTTGACGGCGGAGGACTTGAAAGCCTGGCTTGGGACATGCAGCTGGGTCGATAGTATTTTACCTAGTGAATATCTCATTGTGATGATCGTCACAGGCTTCTGGCAACGTTGAGTTTGGACCCTCTATAGATGGGATTTTCCCTACCTAGTAGGGTTAGGACCGGCCGGCGTGACGCCCGAGTACGGAAGCCTGGAAGGCCCCGCCCCAGGAGGCCCCGCCCACCCGACGGGTCTCGCCCCGCCTTCAGCAAGCCGCAGGATCCCTGCCGGCCCCGCTGCGGGGCAGCTCCTCCTCTTCTCCGCCCCGCCGGCTGCGGGCGCGGGGGACGTCAGCGCTGCCAGCGTGGAAACCGCTGCGGGCCGCGGGAGGCGGAAGTAGTGCCCGGCACCGCGGGCCCAACACCGGACGCCTCAGTCATGGACGCGTCCCTGGAGAAGGTCGGTACGGAGGTATCGGGCGGCGCTGCGGTCCCGGGTCTCCGCCACCGGGGCGACTGGTTTCCTCGTGGGACTAAGGAGTTTCGTCGGAGGAGGGCGTCCGGCCCGGGCCCGGCCACGTCACGGGGCTCAGTGGCTGAGGGGAGGTGGGCCCGGCGCTGTCCGAGTCAGCCTTGGCTTCATCGAGGCTCGGTGTGGGGCCGGGCCTGAACCGGCTCTAGTCCTGTAGGGTGACAGGAGCTATCGGTGTGGGTCCCAGAAGCGCACGGGAAGAAGTCCTAGTTGTCGCGGAGGCCACTGAAAGCCACAGATGTCCAGTACTTTCCAAGTTAGGAGACAAATTGTGAACTTGGGCGAGCGTAGGAATCACCTGGGGACCTTGGTAAAAATAGGGATTTGCAGCCTCGGGTCTGAAGCTGGGGTGGGCGGGAACTCAATTTGTGGAGTTTAACAAGTTTCCCCACGTGATTCCGATGCTGTAGCGTGCCAACCCCGTGCTAGAACCCCTAGGATCCAGAAAGGGGTGGGTATTCTGTAACTGGTGAGTTTATTTGGGGCAAGGGGTGGTCTCTGCTGGTCTCATAACGTTTTGGGTTAATCTTTCTGAGAATCGTGAGAGGCCTTCAGGTCATTCCCAAATCCATGGGAACCAGTGTCTAGCCCTGCTCACCCCTTGGGGCAACAGCAGCTTGATGGACCTGGCTGCCTAGTCGGGCAAGTTAAATAGACTCTAATTGTTCCCACCTAAAGTCGGACAACTGAGGACAAACAGGTCCTTGGGTTTCTTCATGGACTGTGCTTTCAGTGCCTAATGTTCTGTCCTCGCAGTCTTTTCTCTCTGTCCCTTCTTGAAATTCTGCTTATCCGATATGATGTAAAAACCTCGTTTTCCTTTTTTACAAGTGAAATCAATCCTTCTTTCCATCCTCCCCACCGACCCCCGCCCCCCTTCCCGACCCGGTTCGTCTGTAACTCTGTATAGACTAGGCTGACCTTGAATTTAAAGTGATCCTCCTGCCTCTGCCTCCTAAACTTCTGGTATTACAGGACTGTACCATCATGCCTGGCTTGGAATAACTTTCTTCAGAGAAGCAGCTGCTGTAGTTGTTTACTTGTCACTGGAGAGTTGAAAGCAGTAATTGTAGAAATTAAGCCGGATGTCTTCATGTGCGCACAGTGGCATATCTTGCTTTTAGACTAGTATAAATTGGGTGGAAAGCAATCAGAGAAAAAGATGTTTTTGTTTCTGTTTTTTTTCTTAATTCTTCTGACTAGTGTAGTGTCTACTTTTTGGTACCATGAGCTTCATTCACTTGGATTGACGATTCTCAACTCTGGGTTAGGTTTGTTCCCCAGGGACATTTAGCAATTTCTGGAGATGTTTTAAACTAGAGTACTGGGAGTTCAAGGGAGGTACTGCTGGGACCTAGTAAGAAGAACCCAAGCATACTGTTGAATATTCTCTGTTGCACAGGACAGTTCTACACATTGGGGAACTATCAGCAATTCAGATGCTGAAAAAACTGGTTGAGATTGTGTGTGAAACTCCAGTAGTTGAATACAGAATGATGCTAAAAATATACTGTTTCCCATTTTTTAGTAAGACTTTAAGTCATTCCATTAGAAACCCAAAAGAACAATCTTTTCTTTGAGAGTATACGAAAATTAAAAGTGGGTAGAAACTCTACTGTAAATGGTATTTTTCTATATATTAAGTAATGATAAAATATTTTAAGCCCTCCAAAGAAAATCTGAGGAGGTACTGAAACTCCAGCATGTTTAGGGGTAGAACTTTAATTGCATTGAACTTTGAGGAATCCAGAATATGTGGGCTGAAAGTTGCTGCCTTAGGTCAGTGTGAAAATTATAAATGTAAGTTTTGTTTTAAAAGTTAGGGCTCAGCCAGGTGGTGGTGCACAAATTTAATCCTAGCAGTTGGAGAGGCAGAGGCAGGCAGATCTTTGAGTTCAAGGTCAATCTGGTCTACAGAGTGAAGGACTGTCGGGGCTACACAGAGAAACCATGTCTTTTAAAAAAAGCTAGGGCTCTTATTTTTATATTCCATGAAGTAATAGAAAACTTTAAATATAGTGAATAATTTCTGTTAATGCTAAATGGACAGAAAAGGCTTTGATGTAATATGAACTTAGATGACTTTGTGTTCTGAGAAATAGTTTGAAGTGAAACATTAAATTATGTCTATTGTTCCAGTTTCTTTGAGGATTAGGCTAGTTTGGGCTAGATTCTACATTTCTAATATAAAATTTGAGTAGTTCGGAATTATCCCACTTGATCTGATCCATGCATGCTTTATAGAACCACAGAAACCACGGTGGTATTTGATATTCATCCTCTGAAACTTCAATATCTCTTCCTCTAGGACAGCAGTTCTCAACCTGTGGGTTATGATTCCACAGGAGTTGTGTATCAGATATTGTACATATCAGATATTTATGTTATTATTTATAACAGCAGCAAAGTTATAGTTATGAAGTAGCAATGAAATAATTTTATGGTTGGGTCAGCACACCATGAGGAGGAAGTGTATTAAAGGGTAGGAGGAAGTGTATTAAAGGGTAGCAGCATTAGGAGGGTGGGAACTGCTGCTCTAGGGTGTGGTATGTGATCACTACTCAGTAGAATCGCTCCATACATCTCCCTTGACCAAACCATAACTCTTCCCCGGCTTTTTCTTGAATCAGTATGCAAACTTGCAAATATGAATGCAGTCACTTTTCTTGCCTTAATTTGGTTTTCTTTCACAGTGGTATCTTTATATCAGATAGGCCAAGTGAAAGGACAAGGAATTCAAACTAGGAGAGTAGAAAGAGAGGAACTGGGAAGAACTGAGGTCATCTTTCCTCTGAGAATAGCTCTTTGTAAATAAATCTGTCCAAAAAAAACCAAAAGTGGGTAAGATGGCTGGATTTAGTGGTTAAGAACACTTGTTGCTGCTCTTCCAGAGGACCCAAGTTCAATTCCCAACACTTGGTGGTTCACAGCTGTTTATACATCCAGCTCCATGGGACCTAGCACCCTCTTCTGGCCTCCTCAGGCACCAGGCATGCATGTGGCACTCAGACAAACATGCAGGCAGAGCACCCATGACATAAAAAGTAAATCTGAAAAATGTTTTAAGTGGGTAGGTATCCTTTAGCATCTTACGTTCAACATGTAAGAAACAGGGTTCTGGAGCTGGAGAGATGACTTGGTGATTAAGAGTGTGTACTGCTCCTTCAGAGGATCCAAGGTGGCTCCTAATCACCTGTAACTCCAGCTTCAGGGGATCTGACATCTTCTGGCTTCAGAAAATAGTTGCATAAACATGACATACATACACATGTACATGTACTCATAAAGAAAAAAGAAAAAACACAAAGCCCAGATGATAGGTTTTTGTTCTCCCACCCCCACCCCACCCTGCTTGCTCCGGTCTCGCTCGCTCCGGCCCAAAGATTGATTTATTTATTATATGTAAGTGTACTGTAGCTGTCTTCAGATGCACCAGAAGAGGGCATCAGATCTCATTACAGAAGTTATGAGCTACCATGTGGTTGCTGGGATTTGAACTCAGGACCTCCAGGAGAGCAGTCGGTGCTCTTAACCTCTGAGCCCCCCCCCCCCAGATGATAGTTTTAATATTATGTTAATATTCAAGTTAGTTCTAGCACAGGACGTAGTTGTCATGGCCACGAGGGACCATATGCAGTTATTCAGTGCATGCACTTTTCAGTAATGTCTCGCTGCTTTAAACCTTTTCACATTGAATGAAAAATGTCATTCTTGGATATTCTATTTAGGCAAGGTGTGCTGCAGTTTGTTTTGTTTGCTTTAACTCTCCCCTTGAATAAACTCCAGACAGAGTTTCTCAAGCTTTTCAATTGCTGATATTTGTTTCTACTGATTTTTTCTGTGTGGGAGGTTCATTGCAGTTGTTTAACAGAAGCCCTGGCCTCTGTCCACTAGCAGTACACTCCTAGCTGTGACAATTAAAAATGGCTCCAGATGGAGTGGGAAGAATTGCCTCTGTTTAGAAATCATTAACTGACAACCCAGAGCTGCTGTTCAGTTACAGAGCCACTAGTACACTTACCAACTTAAATCAAGATGTACTAAAATTAAGCAGAATAGACAATTTTCTTAGTATTCTAACCACATTACTAACCACATTCTTAATGCTTAACAACCCAGTATGTATGCTACCGTACAGGGCAGTACAGGGCTAGACCATACCAATCACCAATGCAATAGTGCTGGGTGATTTAATTAGAGCTACTTAATCTCTGAAAGAGACAAATTCAATTCTGTTTTTCACCTAAGCCCACTGTTGTTGGATCTTTGTTTGCTTTGTTTTGTTTTGTTTGTCTTTGAGAAGACACTGTGTAGCCAAGGATTACCCTGAACTCAGTGTCTGTCTTCACCTTGTGAGTGCTGGGATTATAAGCATGTGCTATCACACCTAACTTTGTGTAGTACTGGGGACTTGTGAGTACTAGGTAAGTACTCTATGCTAGGTCACAAGCCCCCATTTTTTGTTCTTGTCCTTACTCTAAACTAAACATTTCTCTTTTGAGTCTTATTTTGAAAAAAAAGTTATTATCTTACTGTTAGACATTTATAAAGAGGAACAAATGCAGCATGATTAAGACATCCTGATCATTATTGATAAGGGTGGCCCAAACTTTTATGTTTTCCTTTAAAAAGCATGATACAGAGGGCTGGAGAAAAGGCTTAGTGGCTAAAAGTGCTTGCTGCCCTTGTAGCAGACCTGGTTTTGGCTCCGAGGATTCATGTAATGTGGCTCACAGCTGCATGTAACTCCAGTTCCACGGGGGTCTGACCAGTGCTCTCTGGCTTCCAAAGGTACTTACATGCTTGTGGTACTCTTAAATTCATAAAGCCTCACGTACATAAAAATAGTAAGTAAATCTTTTAAAATCCATTTTAATCACAAGAAAATAATCCCAATGGGGCAGGTTTAAAATGATTGGTTTCTGTGTGTACTCTGCCATATATTGTAGAGGAACTTCTGTGTAGATGTAATGGCTGACATTTTTGCTCTCATTGAAAGTGAGGATTTTGCATACAGGTGCATGGTAGGTACAGTAGTAAATGATTACCCATTGGATGGGATTTGCTATGTTAGGGCTCTAAAAATGTATGGCCTTGGCTGGGCATGGGCGTACCAGCACTTGGATGGCAGAGGTATGTGGATCTCCGTGAGCTCGAGGCTAGCCTGATCTACTTAGTGAGTTCCAGGACCACCAGGGCTATGTAGAACCTGTCTCAACAAACAAAGAAGCACTGTATGGCCTTGATGATTCTGATTTATTCTGGATTTTTGACGTATTAGTGACAGGGCTTTTGGTGTTCTCCTTCTCCTCCTACCCCAAGCTTGATGTTATAGTTAAGATTGTGAATTATAGCCTACATTGAATGTTTTTACTTAAAGCAGAAATCTGTTTTGATTTGTATGTTCCTATTAGTTATGGGATAATGAATGACAACACTTTTGCTTTGTTTTGTTTTATTTTTGAGATGAAATCTTGCAGTGTAGTCCAGGTGATCGCCAGACTCAGAGTTCCCTAACCTTCCATGCTTACAGGAGTGCACATCGCAATGGGCTAATAGGTGTACGTTTTACAGTAGGTCTTTGTTTAAGAAGGCGGAGTAGAACTTAGTATAGAATTGAAAAAGAAATGAAGATGGCCAGTCAAGAGTTTTGAAGAAGAGGGTGTTTAAGGTGTGTTTTGAAAGTTGTTTTAGTTTGGGCTTATTAATATTATTAATTATTATCGTGTGTGTGATGTGTGTGAGAGAGTAAGTGCAGGTGTGCCACAGCCCTTGTGTGATTGTCTGCTTCCACTGTAGCTTCCAGGGACAGAACTCAGATCAGGTTTGTACAACATGTACACCATATCTGGTTTACAAAGAGACATTTAAGATAAAATGTTTAATTCAGAATTATGTTTTCTAGAGTTTGTTTTAATTGTAAATGTAATATAGATTTTAATTTATACTTTTGCTTGTTATATATTGTTTTCTCAGAATTAATCTTATTATTTACTCTTTAATAAATGTGTGTGTACGTGTGTGTGTGTACACCTCCTGTGTCCAGGTACTAGAAGAAGGCATCAGACCCCTGGAGCTAGAATTATAGGCGATTGAGTTTTCAATGTGGGTGGTGCAAGATCAATCAAGTGCAAGTCCTCTTAAACTCCAGCCTCTTTTTTCTTTTTAAATGATGATATTTGAAGTCTTAAAGTTGTTTTTGTTTTGTTTTGTTTTTAATTATGTTGGGGGATAGTTGGAGGATTATGCCATGACTTGCTGGTAGAGGTCAGAGGAGAATTTGTGAGAGTTGGTTTTCTCTTTCTACCATGGTGGGTAACAGAGATAGAACTCAGGTAATCAGGTGGGGCTTGGTGGCAAGTGCCTTTATCTGCTGAGAAATTTCAGTGTCTTTGTTTGTTTGTTTGTTTGTTCTTTGGGGTTTTCTTTGTTTTATTTATTGTTGTTTGTTTGAGGTTTTGTTTTGTTTTGTTTTGTTTGGGTTTCTTTGAGGTAGGAATTTAAGTAGCCTAGGCTAGCCTTGAACTTACTGTGTACCCAGGGCTGGCCTTGAACTCTTTGCAACTCCCAACTGCTTGGATTTTTGGAGTGTGCTACCCCATCTGGTACTCATTTTGTTATTTTCAAGATAACATGCAATGTTAATTCTTTATAATTCGAGAACAGTTTTGGAAATGGTAATAATGCCAAATACAATAAATCCCTTCATTATTATTGTTATTGATGTTGGGGATTGAAGTTCATAGACTGTTTATACCAGGTAAATGCTTTACCACTGAACTACATCTTCAAGATAGTAGGTACCTTTTTATCTTTCTGATTTGATTGCCTACAGACAAGTCCTGGCAACATTTTGAAGAAGCTTATCTCAAAGAGTTATTATACTTAGGACAGCATGTTATTCTTTAAGGATTTTTTTTCTTGTGGTATTAGGCATTGGACCTAATTTCTTGGTCTATGTTGGATAAGTAATCTCACTGAGTTACATCCACAACCTAGGAATTGCATTTTTTTGTTATTGTTGTTCCAGAATAAGTGTGGTATTCCAGATAAACAAGAACTTAGAAATAAATCTTGCCTGCTATATATATTATTTATTTGGAAGGTAGTATTCATTAATGTCTAAGTGATGCTGTGCATATCTGATGGTTATTTGGATGCTGTATTAGTTACTCTCTGTTGCTGTGATAAAACAACCTGACTAAGACAACTTGGCTTATTTGGGGCTCCAGAGAGTTAGGACCCATAATGGCAGAGACAGCAGGCAGCAGATACAGCAGCTAGAGTTAGAAGCTGAGAGTCTACATCTTAAACCATAAGAAACAGAGTCAAGTGGGGTTAGCAGGAGACTTTAATACCACAGCTCTTGCCCCCAGTGCATGAGTCCTCTAGCAAGGCCATACCTCCTACTGGGTTCCCCAAATAGTGCTATCAACTGGGGACCAGATATTCAAATGCCCTAAATTATGGGGAGCGTCTCACTCAAACCACCGTGGTGCCTTTCTTGTCTCTCCATGCACTATTGTCTGTGACCGATGTTTGATATCTCATGTTATTAGTGTGGTTGTCCTTTATCTTTACAGATGTGTATCTCTGTTGCATGCTTTTGCTTTTTTACATTCTCTGCTTGCTTATAAATTTGTAGTTTAAACACTCGTAGCTACACCTTGTCAACAACTATATATCCCTTTGAACTTGGAGATTATAATATTTCAATAATTCTGTTTATTATTTTGAGACAAGGTTTCATAAGGTCTAGCAGAGATTTGCCTTGAACTCCTCCTGCTCCTTCTGCATCAGCCTTCTGAGCCCCTGGATCACAGATGTACACTACCACAGCTCCTGGGTTTGGTTTTGTTTGACTTCTTTAAAATAAGCATACACAGAGCTGAAGAGATGGCTCAGCAGTTAAGAACACTTGCTGCTCTTGCAGAGGACCTGGGTTCCATTTCCAGCACCACATGGCAGCTCACAGATGCCTGTAACTCCATTTGCCGGGGTGCCAATACCTCCTGACCTCCATAGGCACCTGCATTCACTGGGTGTATACACATTGTGACATTTTTCTTTTCTTTCTTTCTTTTTTTCCCCCTCTTTTCTTTTTTGAGACAGTTTCTCTTTGTAGCCTTGGCTGTCCTAGAACTAGCTCTATAGGCCAGGCTGGCTTCAAACTCATAGAGATCCACTTGCCTCTTCCTTCCGAATGCTGGGATTACAGGCTTGTTCCATCACCACCCAGCTCATTGTGACATTTTCATACATATTTATCATTTTTCTTTGTTCTAACTTTTTCCCCTTACCCAGTTGTTCTCCCCTGTGTCCCCTCTCTCCCACTCTCAAGACCCTTCTCTTCCTTCAAATAACTGCTTTTGTCTTCAAGTTGCATATACATCTCAGATATTTAATCAGATTATTTTATTCAGGTTTTTTTTTTTAATTATTTGTGTAATATGTATAGGTGAAGACTCATGTCACAGTATGCATATGGAGTTGACAACTTTGTGGAGTTGATTCTCTCCTTCCACCTTTGCATGGATTCTGGGGATAGAATTCCGGCCACATCATCAAGTGGTTAAACACTTATCTCCTGAACCATCTCACAGGCTCTTTTCTAGGATTTAAATAAAGGGGAAAGCAGAAAAGTAAATATTTTGTCCAGTTTGTGAGACCCTGGTGACACCTTTATGGCAGGTGTGCTGCCTTCTTGTATGTGCTCTTTCATTTCCCTTAGAGCTCATAAACCACCACCACCACCACGTAAATCTCCCTGGCCTTTGCTAGAAGGAACAAGGTTTAAGATCTGAAGTAAACATTTAGTTATGGGTAGTGTAACTAGATCCTGGTTTCCCTAGCACCATCCCAGACTACACCTTTCATCCTAGTTTAATTATTAATACTCTTAAAGTAGGTCACTTGCCACGCTTGCTGGCAAATGCTTTTACCTTATAAGCCCTCTCACTGGCTCTATTTCCTTTGTTCTTAACTAAAAAGACGTGTTCCAATCCTATAAGAAAACTTTGTCATCTAGTTGTAACTTTGTATGATGGAAATTTTCCCTGAATGGAGAGCCATTGATTTTTTTTTCCATTGATATTTTTTTCTGAGTGAAAATCAGAATTAAAAAGACGACCGTGAATCAGGCATGGGATACACCTTTAATCTCAGCAGTCCGGAGGCAGAGGCTGGAGCATCTTTGTGAGTTTGAGGCCAGTTTGGAGAGAGAGAGAGAGAGAGAGAGAGAGAGAGAGAGAGAGAGAGAGAGAGAGAGAGAGAGACTCAGAGAGAGAGAGAGAGAGAGAGAGAGAGAGAGACTCAGAGAGAGAGAGAGAGAGAGAGAGAGAGAGAGAGACTCTCCCCAGAAAAAAACATTAAAAGTAAACTTTAGCTATATAATTTCTCAGAATGTGAGTTATTTCATAGTCTTATGATATTGATAAGCAGTATTGCCTCATGGTTAAGAGAGCATTGGTTCTAGAATAATAATAACTGTTAAAATGTTAAGTAGTCGGTGATGTGTGTACAGTGGCTAATAGCGTAATGCCTGATGATTTTAAGCATCTCAGTAGTTATTAAGGATCATCTTCTTATTCGCTGGCAGCCCCTATGCTTGGTGTTAAAGCACAGTGGAATTATGACCTTTTTCCTAAGAATAAGCCAAAGAAAACACTGTTTTATCCTTAATATCATTAAATAGTTCAGTTCTATTCCCCTTCTGTCATAAAACAGATCCCTTCTATGTACTAAAAATAGGCTTCTTTGGATAATTTCTGACTTGTTTATTTTGGATTTGTTGTTGGTGGTGGTGTTGGTGGTGGTGGTTTGTTTGTTTGTTTGGACAGGATCTAATTATTTCAGGCTGGCCTGAAACTCATTGTATAGCTGAGGATGACTTTAAACTTTTATCCTACTACCTTTTTTTATCTCAAGTACTGAGATCACAGCTATGTGCTACTTTACCCAGTTTCTGCAGGGCTGAGGATCAAACCCATAGCCTTGAATCGATAACAGTTCAGTTTTGCCTCAGCCTCTTAAGTGATGGGATTGCAGGCATGACCCAATCCAACTCAATTGCATTCTTTTTGTTGTGTTTTGAGTTGGAGGTTTCATAGACCAGGCTGACTTGAAGCTCCATATGTAGATAAGATTGGTTTTTGAACACTTGATCCTTCTACCTCTATTTCCCAAGGGATTATTCACTGCCACACATGGTTTCAATCTATATCCATGTAGGTTTTGTGTATGGTTCTGGCTTTGCTTTAGTGTAATCACATAGTTTAAATACCTAGCAATGAGACAGAGACAACGTATGAAACAGGGATAAGAAAGTAGTGGCTGCTCTTCATAGAAATTTCTTTTCGCATGGTTTTTAGTTTTAAGGGACTCAATAAATACACAAGTCAAGCATGGTAGCACTTGGCAAGTAGAGGATTAGAAGTTCAAGGTCACAGACTGAAGTTCAAGGAGATTGTTCAGTCATTAAAGTACCTGTCATACAAATGTAAGGACCTGAGTTAGGATCCTTGGTACCTACATTTTTTAAAAAGCCAGATGTGCAAATTGGTACAACCACTCTGGAAATCAGTATGGCGGACCCTCAGAAAAATGGACATAATACTACCTGAGGACCCAGCTATACCTCTCCTGGGTATATACCCAGAAGATGCCCCAACATGTAACAAAGATACATGCTCCACT
>CM052710.1:96057911-96075758 GCA_028551405.1 Uromys caudimaculatus | reverse complement strand
TCTCTCTCTCTCTCTCTCTCTCTCTCTCTCTCTCTCTCTCTCTCTCTCTCTCTCTCTCTGTGTCTGTGTGTCTTTGTCCATGTCCATATGTGTCTGTCTGTCTTAGGTTAGTTCTTTTCTAACATCGTGTGTGGGCTACAGATCAAATTTAGGTCATCACCCTTGATTAAAAGTACTTTTAACTGCTGAGCCATCTCACAGGCCCTTTTGTATGTTTTAATTCTACATGAAATAGTAATTTGGAGCTATAGAAAGGACCTGAGTTCAGTTCCCAACACCCACATCAAGTGTCTCACAACTACCTTTAATTCCAGCTCTGGGGATTTAATTCCCTGTTCTAGACTCTGGGCACTCATACATATGTGTACACACACACACACACACACACACACACACACACACACACACACACACTAATCTTGGACTCAGCAGGTGAAATTTATATATTTATTTGAGTATATGTGTGTATATAACAATAATAAGTAAAGAAAAAGAGACCTTGAATTTAAGGGGGATAAGGAGGAGTGGGAGGACAGATGGGGGAATTGGAGGCAGTGGTGAAATGATGTAGCTGAATTTTAATTTTAAAAATTGAACTGCCATAAATACGGTATAATTAAAATAAATGTAAACTTTTTTAAGAGTTAAAAATACTTTTATCTCGTTTCTTTTTGGAGGGGGATTAGTGTACACGTGTGGCACTACAGTCGGGAAGGAGCAGACGGGGACAAGCAGAAATGCTCCCTCTGACCGCTGCTCATCTTCACGCTTGCATGTTCTAGAGGCCACCACTTAGACCAGTGTTTTCCAGACAGAACCATCGTCTCCAGGCTTATGGGCAGATTATTTTCCTGTAGCTGCTGGAGCAAATCACAAATTCAGTAGTGTAATATCCGTGGGGGTGAAGCTGGGCATGTTGGTGCATGCCTGTTTCTCAGTTACTTTAGGGGCTGTGATTGAGAGCTGTGCTGCCAACCTTGGTGATGTAGACAGAAACCATCTCCTCCCAAACACAGGGAGGGGTGGGGAAAGGAGGAAGGGTGGAAGAAAAAGACAGGTTTTGAGTTTGAGTTTTCTGGGCCAGAAGTTAGAAATTCCTATCTGTGGTCTACATAAGATTACCAGAGCTGAACTCACAAGAGGGAGATGTTCTAATTCTAGTTCATAATGGGTGTTGACACTCTTCAGCTTGTGACCATGACATTTTTAAATAATCAAAGTGTAATTGCATCATTTTCTCCCTTCCCTTCCCCTCAACTCTCCCATGTACCTCTTCCCATTCACTCTGGAAATCTGGCCCTTCTTTCTTTAGTCATTACATACATATAAACACACACGTGCCTTCCTGTATGTCAGTTGATTTATTTTAAAGACTATAATATTTACCTCTAATATGGTTGTGATTATTCAGATCACTTATAAAAGTCATGGTTGAAGTTCAAGGAAAACCAACCACATTTCTTCCCCCTTATACTGGTTTCCTGTCATTTCTTGCTTTCCATGTTATTACTTATTAATCTTATTTTAAGTTGAAATATGTTTGCATAATTTTCCCTATACAGCCTACTCAGTCAATTTAGTGTAATTTGTATGTACGTGACTTCAGAGCTGGCCACTTGGTATTGGATAACCAATTAGGGGGTTCATCCCTGGGGAGAACTCTTTCTTTCCCTCCCTCCCTCCTTTCTTCCCTCTCTTCCTCCCTCCCTCCCTAAAGACTAGGTTTCTCTGTGCAACAGCCCTGGTCATCCTTGAACTCACAGAGATCTGCCTCCCAAGTGTTGGGACGAAAGGCATGCACCATGATGCCTGGCCTGAGAGCTATTTCTAATGCTCTCAGGATTCCTTAGTTACCTGTATTTCTTTGTCTGTGGGTAGGGCTCCATGAGATTTAGCATGTCTATTGCTGTTGTGCTTCTTTGGGTCTTGTTTAGGCAGCCATATTATTGTGATATCATGAGTGAAGCTTCCCTGTCATTTTTAGGAGACATAATGTCATACCAACTTTCCTGGTCCTCTCATCCCCTCTCAAGCTCCATGTTCCCTGAGCCATATGTGAGGGAGTCATGTTATAGATGTGTCAGTTGGCGCTGGGCGCCCAGATCACTTGTTCTCTATGTTTTGATTTATTGTGCTTTTCTCTAATGCCTCCTTGCGTTGAAATGTTTCTTTGATGAGAGATAAGACTACATTCATCTGTGGGACATTTAGAATGCAGTTATGCTGGTTTAGTAAAGTGTCAGTAGTAGGTTCTCCTCCAGGATCCATGGCCTCACTAGCCCCTAGTGGTTAGCAAGGTTTCTAGTAGTATGCTGATTTCCCTCCTGTTGACCAGGCCTTATGTCTATTAATTAAACAGTTGTTGGTTACCATCATGCTATGACTGCCATTATTTTACCCTTAGGGTTATTGGCCATGTTGCTCATTATTGTGGTTTATAGGCTCATGACAATAGTTTTTAAAGCCAGCATCTTCAAAGTTTTTCTACTCATTTTTCATGGGATCTTTGTATGTGCATATATGTGGTTCCTTCTGCCTTTATCATAAAGAAGATATATTTCATTACATTTTTGATTCATCTGGATAATAAAGATTGTCTAGCTGTCTCAAGATATTCAACTTAATCAAATTTATAAAGACTTTGCCATATAATATAACATTCATAGGTCTCAGGATCTTATAGGAAGGGAATAGGTAAGATTATTTTTAGCCTACTGCAGTGGCATACTACTATATTTGGTTTTGGTTTTGGTTTTGGTTTTTTCCTTTTTTTTGAGACAGGGTTTCTCTGTGTAGCCCTGGCTGTGCTGGAAGTCACTCTGTAGACCAGGCTGGCCTTGAACTCAGAAATCCACTTGCCTCTGCCTCCCAAGTGCTGGGATTAAAGGCGTGCGCCACCACTGCCTGGCTAGTTTTTGTTTTTTAAGATAGGAAACTGGAATAACCTCAGGATCCATTAACTTGGGACTAGTTAAGTAAATTATATGTGGGGTGGAATAAGGTGTAACCACTAGAAGAACGGAACAGGCATGTTGGCTGGGACCATACTGTAAAACTGGCAACAGCAAACCTCAGAGGTGTGTGTGAGATGACAATGGGGTCTACTAAAGGTTAAGGCTGGGGGATTTTACTTTGCATGACATGCTTTTGTATATTACAGTGAATCTATGCCTTTTATAGTAAATCCAAGGGGAGTTGCCTTCATTTGATTTTTCTGAATGAATCGTGTAACAGAGGTAAAAGACCACGTTAGATGTGGTAGCCTGTGCCTGTAATCCCAGCCCTTGAGAGGTTGAGGCAGAATTGCCATGAGAGTACAAAGAAATATTGTATTTTTATAATAAAAAGTAGCAATAGAGGAATGTTAAAGTTTTACCCCTTTTTGATTTATTTTAGATAGCAGACCCTACATTAGCTGAAATGGGAAAAAACTTGAAAGAGGCGATGCGGATGCTGGAGAACAGCCCGAGGTGAGCGTGAGTGTGCATATGCAGGGTAGGGCCACCCTGGTAAGTGTGTCCAGCCAGTTCTGTGCTTCTCATTGTCTGGTGCTTCTCGTTTCTTCCTGTTTCAAATGCCTCCCATAGAATTAGAATGTCAGTTTCTTCTGGCTTTAAAGCTAGATATTGGGCAGAAGGTGCTTTGCAATTGAAGTACTTGAAAGGAAGGTCCTTTCAGATCTGCCCTTTAGAGTTTTGTTTATGCAATGCATTGATTTGAATATTTAAATACTCCTTAGTGTAGGTTCAGTCACATAGGGAACCAACTGATGAAGCAGTTGTTTGAAGTGGGTTTTTTTATATTCTTTTCCTGAAACTCTCAAGTATATTTGGGGTCTAGGGAAATGGAATAAATGGGTTTGAAATCTTCCATCAGTCACTGAATGTTCTAGGTAAAGTCATGTGTTTGCATGTTCACATGTTAGAAACTTGATTGGTTAAAACATACAGTCAACTTTTTCTTTCCTTTAAACCAGAAGAACAGAGGAGGAAAATGGAAAGAAGCCAGTGTCCGAGGATATCCCAGGGCCTCTCCAAGGCAGGTAGGTGCAGTGAGATCAGTGCCTTTAGTTAGGGTAGAAATTTTTCTTAACCCCATATTTTACCATTATTTTCTTGCAAGTGTACTTCAAGTACCTTGAGTACCAAGTTAATTCAAGTAGTTACTCAGTAGAGCATTAAAGAACTGGCTAGCTGGTGATAGTGGGAAACTTATTAGCTTCTTTCTCTCCCAGAACTTTTTCTGTTAGCTTGCCTTCAACTGGTGGCAATTGTCTGGCCTTATCCTTCTGAGTACTAGATTCCAGGCATGTCCCACCATACCTGGTCCCCCTTTCAGAACTGTAACCCATGATCAAAAGCCATTAATTAATCCATAATTATAACAGGGATAGCAAAGTAGTTCATTCTTGAAACCTGTAATCTCTCTTATAGACTGAGTTTTATTGTGAGAAATATTTTAGTTTGGTGCAGTTTATAATTTTTATAACAGAGGCAGTCAGAACTCATGAGTTGAAAGCCAGTCTTGTCTACATAGGGAGTTCCAAGACAGCTAGGGTTACATAGAGATACCCTGTCTCAAAAAAAACAAAACCAAAAAAAACAACAAAAAAAAAAAAAAAAGAAAGAAAGAAAGAAAGGAAAAAACAACAACAGAAGCAAACAACAACAAAAATAGGAAAACGTCAGCTTTAATCATTGCTGGAATGATTAATTTGTTTGAAGCTAAAACAAATTTATCAATTAGTAGTGAAAAAGAAATAGCTGGCTATCGTTTTCACAGAATGTTAGTAGTCAGTCTACAATTAAAGTCCTAGCTCAACTTCCTTGAGGCAAACAATTTTTCTTTTATAACCAGGAAACTGTACTTAGGTCAACAGTACAACTCCCTTAAATTGTTCTTTGACCTGAATATAAGTTGTACAAGAAAAGCATTGAGGAAGTATCACACCATACAGTAAATATCATGCCTAACACACCCAGGTACTAATGCTTTTAGTCCTTTCCTGCTTGTAGCATAAATCTTGCTGAGTTGAAGTCTTGTAGTACTTTCTAACCAGCCAGAACAGGAAGCAGATCCTGTCTCCTGTTACAGGTGTGAAGGGACAAGGACTTGTTTATTCTCTTAATTATACAAAAGTATCTAGACCATCCAAGAACATCTGAAATTTTCAGAGTGGCAGCACATTAAGAACATTTTAGCGGTGGTCAGGAGTGTTTGTATTTAATCACACTGATGTCTAGCATATGAGGCTAATAAGTGCTTTACAGGCATGAACTAGCTCCACCCCATTCTGTAATGCATGGGCTCTGGCACTTTGGATCTGTAACTCAAGATCACAAGCATAGTAGCAAGGGGCTGGAGAGATAGCTCAGTGGTTAAGAACACTGACTGCTCTTGGAAAGGTCCTGAGTTAAATTCCCAGCAACCACATGGTGGCTCACAACCATCTGTAATGGGATCTGATGTCCTCTTCTAGATTTGTCTGAAGAGAGCTACAGTGTATTCATAGAAAATAAATAAATCTTTAAAACAAAAAACCCAAGGATAGTAGCAAAGTTGCTTCAGCTTTCTTCCCCTTCCCTTACCTCTTGCAGTTTTAAAGGATCAGAACATTGCATTTGCAGGTTAGCACCTTTTCAGAGATGAGTTTGGAACATTGTTCTGATAGTGGTTTTTTGTTTTTTTTTTACTACTATTAGTTTTTTTTGATAGTTTTTTTCTTAACTACTATTTTTGTGGTCCTAGAGATTGAACTTAGAGTTCATACATGCTAGACAAGCTCTCTACCACTCCCCACCCGCTATATTCCTTCAATGCTTCTTTTTAAGAGAAAATTTTTATTAGGGTGTTTGTTTGTTTGTTTGTTTGAGACAGGGTTTCTCTATATACCTCTGGCTGTACTGGAACTCACTTTGGCCTCAAACTCAGAGATCCATTTGTCTCTGCTTTCTGAGTGCTGGGATTAAAAGGTGTAGGCCATCACCACTGGCCACTAATTTTCTTATTAATGAGTATTTTTACATTTTGTGTACCACAAACTGCCTTGCCATTTCATGCTGTTTCAGTCAGTGACATTTTCCTTCTGTATATAGTGAACAGTTAGCAGCATATCTTGTATAGAAGTCAATCAGTCTGTTTATCCTCTAAGCAAATCTCAAATTTCGCAACTTGGCTAAGAGTTGGAAATAAATTACATGTTTAAAGCTGTTGGTTCAATTGGACAAGACTGCCCCAGGAAGAAAATGAGATAGATAAACCTGTGTCATTAGAGTTTTTTCGGTTTTATAACCTTCTAGCATTCTTACAAAGTCTGGCTCTTAAACTGTAGCTTTCTCTCCTCTTCAAGAATGAAATCATCTATTATATAAATAAGGCTAGAGCAATATTGGAAATATTTTCAAAAATCAAATTTGGGTCAAAGAATCATAAGTAAAGTTATATAATTTGGAGGTTTTTAAAAATATATAAACTGTTTCAAAATACTCTTTGTCTTATAAGCAAGCTACCAAATGTTTCAAAAGGAAAAAACAACAAGAAAAAAAACCTGTCAAGTTAGTTTGAATGAGAGAAATGAATGAGAGAAACAGTTGGGAAATGGAGGGGAGGGGGCTGTGTGTTCTTTCTACTCTCCTAACCCTCTTTGTTCTGCAGTGGACAAGATATGGTGAGCATCCTCCAGTTAGTTCAAAATCTGATGCATGGAGATGAAGATGAGGAGCCCCAGAGCACCCGGTAATGAAGGAATGTTGGCAGCTTGCCTTTGAAAGTCTGTTCTTGGCAGGGTGGTGATGGCTTGTGCCTTTAATCCTAGGACTCAGGAAGCAGAGGCAAGTGGATCTCTGTGAGTTTGAGGCCAACCTGGTCTACAGAGCAAGTTCCAGGACAGCCAAAGCTACAGAGAGAAATCCTGTCTCGAAAAACAAAACAAAACGAAACAAAAAAAAAAGAAAATCTTTTCTTGACTCTATTCTCGGGAGTGGCTCAAGAAGGAAATTTCATTAAGAGTAACTTCGTTAAAAGTTACATTGATATTTTTATATTCTAAAAGTAGATCTGGCATTTTTATAGTATTAGGTCTTATGAAGAGCCACTAGAGGGACTAATGTGCTATATGCTTTTCTATTTTGCTTTCAGTTGCTAAGATTTACTATAGTTAAGTTGATTAATGGAAGCCTGTATTATCTATAAACACCTTTTGTTTATTCATCTGTCTAGTATATTTCAATGAATATGTCTTCATTTTGTCTTCAATTTTTTTGCTATCAGTAGTATATTTTCCTTGTTCAAAAGACAGAAGATAAACTGGGCACGGTGGTACACATCTGTAATCCTAGTGTTCTGGAGGCAGAAGCAAGGGGTGGGGGTCACAAGTTTGAAGCCAGTGTAGGGCTATATAGCAAGACAAAAGCAAAGCAGACTAAAATTGAGAAGATAAGAAAATAGTTTTCTAGGCTCTGGTAGCATGTATGTGTCCTGAGTTTAGTTCCAGCCCTGAAGCAAACGTAAGCCTCCCTACCTGGCTCTCTTTTGTGGCCATTGACAATGACCAGTCTATTCTTCTTCCACAGATATTTTATGTGTTTGTGTGTACAAGCAAAACATCCGTATGTGCCCCTCCAGTGCTTAATACTATTCGCCCTGGCTTTCTCCACTTGAGTCTTGAACTTCATTGCATGTCACACAAGGAGCTTTCTCTTTATTAAGAGCAACTTGTGTTTTACTTTGAGTAAATGAATAGAATTTTATGAATAGAATTTTATTTTGTGTTCCTATTTTCCTGACACAAGCATTGCTGCAGCCACTAACTTTAAGCGTATGTCATTTCTCACAGGGGCAAGTGTGTTTGTGTATAAGTCATGGAGGCAGGATGCTGGGCCAGATAGTGCATGTATGCATTTGTAATTTTAGTAGAGCCAAATATTGTTCCTAGGAGATAATTTAGTTCATAGGCCCACAGACCATATGTGAGAATACTTTCCCTACACTTTGCTTCAATGGTGTTAGCAAACTTAAGGATCTCTGATAAGTGATGAGTGAGAGCTACACTATTTTTCTTATGAACTAGATTATGTCTTTTTTTTATTTTTAAAGACTTGATACTGGGGGTGTAGCTCAATGGTAGACTTGCCTCACATGGGCAAGTTCTCAAGTTCAAGCCTTAGAACCTTTTTAAAAAGGACTTTAAAAGACTTTATTTATGCATATGTGTCTGTGAATATATGCCATACACACACACACACACACACACACACACACACACACACACATCCATGGAAGCTGGCACCCTACAACTGAGCTATATTACCCTTCTGCAGTTTATCATCATTATCATAATTATTTTATGTGTGGGTGTTTTGCCTTCATGTATGTCTGTGCACCACTTACATGCCTGGAGCCTGCAGAAGTCAAAAGTGTGTGTCTGATACCTTCAGACACAAGTTACAGATGATTGTGACCTACCATGTGGATACTGGGAACAGAACAGCTAGAGCTCTTAAATGTCTGAGCCATCTCTCCAACCCTCCTCTATAGCTCAAAAGGGTGATAGTTTAAGAAAATTTAAGAACCTTTTGTGTTGTCAGTAAAGAGAAGGACATTTATTTTTTAGGACTCAATTTTTAAAGTATTTTTCTTCCCAAACTTTCAGCATCTTGAGGACATATTCTGAATTTCTCTGTAGGGCATGAAGTAAATTGAAAGTCTGACAAATTTCTGTGAAACACTATTTAAATTTTATCCTTACCCCCTTTCTATGCTTTGGTGATAATCAATTTTTAATACTCTAATGAATTTTGATTAACAGAATCCAGAATATTGGAGAACAAGGTCACATGGCTTTGTTGGGTCATAGTCTGGGTGCCTATATTTCAACTCTGGATAAAGAGAAGCTGAGAAAACTTACAACCAGGATACTTTCAGACACTACCTTATGGCTACGGCGGATTTTCAGGTAAGGACATTATGAACTGGGCTTTGTTACTTTTTTTATAAGGATCCATTTATGTACTGGTAAAGACATTAGGAGGGATGTTTGTGTTTGTCTGTTGGATTTTAGGTTCACTTATTTTTTGTGGCAGGGTCTCTGCGTAGCTGGCTATTGGAACTGTGTAGATCAGGATGGTCTCAAATCACAGAGATCTGCCTGCCTCTTTCTCCCAAGTGCTAAGACTAAAGGCATGTGCCACTACACCCAGTTCTACCTTTTTTTTTTAAACATATATGAGTATTTTGACTGCATGTATGGATATGCACCACGTGTGTACAGTGCCCAAGGAAGCCAAAAGTGGGGGTCAAATCCCCTGAAACTAGAATTACAGATAGTTATAAGCTGCCTTGTGGTACTGGGAACCAAATCCAGATTCTCTGGAAGAGCAGCCAGTGCTCTCAATTGACCAGCTACCTCTCCAAGGCACCCTTACAAGTTTTTAATTCCTGATAAAGATAAATCAGAATCAGATGTGGATTGTGAGGAATGTTTTGTGTTCTCCATATGGATTTGACTGATCTTTGGAGGGGTTTCTTAACCTCTCCATGCCAAGGTATTGTCCTGTATTAAGTGGGAAGAGCATAGATAGCTATTTTATTCAAGGATTAAATGAGCACATTAATGCTTCATTTATTTTTGGTGTCTTAGTGCTGAAAGTCCTAACAGTCGTGTCAGCCTGTAGCATCAGCCTTCCTATGGCACAGTCAAGAGCCACTGTGTTCAGGCTTTTTGTTTCTGGACTTTTAGTCTTTGTTCCCATTGCTTCTGCTCATCCCATTTTCTAAAGTCAGGTGTGGGTGCCGCGTGCTTGCTGCTTCCCTTTGTGACTTGTACCTGCAGTAAGTAGTCATCCGTTAAAAGTGGAGTGGGTTTCCCACTGGGTTTTCTCTGCCTGATCTAGGAGTAGTGTCTATGAGAAAAGAATTGTTTTCATGATTTTATACTACTGAAACAAAAACCAGAACTAACTAGAAATAGGAATATATTAATATGCAGCTGAAGGTGACTGATCAATTAAGAACATTGGCTGCTTTTCTAGAAAACCTAGGTTTGATTCCCAGCACCCATATGGCTGTTCATAACCATCTGTAACTCCAGTTCTGGGGATCTGGTGACTCTTCTGGCCTCCTTGGATATGGTGCACATGTGTTACACATACATACATACATACATACATACATACATACATACATACATGCATGCATACCCATAAAATAAAATAATTGTTTTATCATCTTTAATCTTTTTTTTTAATAGTCCAGTCATTATCTCCCTCCTGGTCCATCCTCCAACAGTTCCTCATCAAGTTCCTCCTCCGCCCTATCTCCAAGAGGATGTCCCCACTCATCCCCACCCCACCCTACCCTGCCAGGCCTCCCCACTCCCTGGGGTCCCAAGTCTCTTGAGGGTTAGGTTCATCTTCCCTCACTGAGGCCAGAGCAGGCAATCCTCTGCTGTATATGTGTTGGGGGCCTTGGACCAGTAATGTATGCTGCCTGGTTGGTGGCTCAGTGTCTGATAGATTTCGGAGGTCCAGGTTAGTTAGTCGCCCTCCTCCTCAGCTTCTTCGAGCTTTTCCCTAATTCAACCCCGGGGTCCCCAAGTTCAGTCCATTGGTTGGATGTAAATACCTGCTTTTGTCTTGGTCAGCTGCTTGTTGGGCCTCTCGTAGGGTAGCCCTGCTAGGCTCCTGTCTGTAAGCACACCATAGCATCAGTAATAGTGGCAGGCCTTGGAGCCTCCCCTTGAGTTGGGTCAGTTACTGGACAGCCTCTCCTTCAGTCTCTTCTCCGTTTTTGTCCCTGGAGTTATTTTAGACAGGAACAATTCTAGATCAGAGTTTTTAACTGTGGGATGGCAACCCCATCCCTCCACTTGATGCCCTGTCTTTCTGCTGGAGGTGGACTCTACGAGTTTTCTCTCCCCACTGTTGGTCATTTCATCTAAGGTCCCTCTCTTTGAGTCCTGAGAGTGTCACACCTCCCAGGTCTCTGGTACATGCTAGAGTGTCTCCCCACCTCCTAACTTTCAAGGTTGCCTGTTTCCATTCTTTCTGCTGGCCCTCAGGGCTTCACTCCTCACCCCCAACCCCCCCCCCCAGTAACTAATCATGTTCTCCTTTTCCCCTCCATGTACTCTCTCTCACACAGGTCCCTCCCTCCCTCCCTCTGCCCCCTGTGATTGCTTTCTTCTCCTTCCCAAATGGGATTGAAGCGTCCCCAGTTGGGCCCTTCAGCTTGTTAACCTTGAGTTCTGTGGACTGTATCCTGGGTGTTCTATACGTTTTTGGCTAACATCCACTTAGTGAGTGCATACCATACATGTCCTTTTGGGTCTGAGTTACCTCGCTCTGAATGGTTTGGTTGTTGTTTTTGTTTGTTTGTTTGTTTGTTTTTTGATACTTTATTTACATTTCAGATGTTCTCCCCTTTCCAGGCCTCCCCTTTAGAAACCCCCTATGCCATCCCCCCTCCCCCTGCCTCTATGAGGGTATTCCTCCACCCACCCACCAACTCCCATCTTCCTTCCCTGGCATCTAACACCCTCAGGCCCAAGGGCCTCTCCTCCCCATGATGGTCAACAAGGCCCTCCTCTGCCACATATGTGGTCAGAGCCATGGGTCCCTCCATATGTATTCTTTGGTTGGTGGTCCAGCCTCCAGGAGCACCAGGGGGACAAGCCACTTGACACTGTTGCTCCCTCCATGGGGCTGCAAACTCCCTCAGCTCCTTCAGTCCCTTCTCCAACTCCTCCATCTGGGACCATGCTCAGTCCAACTGTTGCTGTGAATTGAATCTTGGGTATTCCGAACTTTTGGGCTAATGTCTGCTTATCAGTGAGTACATACTGTGTTCTTTTGTGACTGAGTTACCTCACTCAGGATGATATTTTCAAGTTCCATCCATTTGCCTGCAAATTTCATGAAGTCATTGTTTTTCATAGTTGAGTAGTACTCCATTGTGTAAATGTACCACATTTTCTGTATCCATTCCTCTGCTGAGGGACATCTGGGTTGTTTCCAGCTTCTGGCTATTATAAATATGGCTGCTATGAACATAGTGGAGCATGTGTCTTTATTACATGTTGGAGCGTCTTCTGGGTATATGCCCAGGAGTGGTATAGCTGGGTCTTCAGGTAGATCTATTTCCAATTTTCTTTTCTTTTTTTCAATATAAACTTTTATTGGATATTTTCTTTATTTATGTTTCGAATGATATCCCTTTCCTAGTTCCCCCTCCCAGAAGTCCCTTATCCCATTCCCCTTCCCCTGCTTCTGTGAGGGTGTTCCTCCACCTATCCACCCACTCCTGCCTCCCCACCTTTAATTCCCCTACACTGCAGCATCTAATGAGCCTTCATAGGACCAAGGACCTCTCTTCCCTTTGATGCCTGACAAGGCCAGCCTCTGCTACATATGCAACTGGAGCCATGTGTACTCTTTGGTTGGTGGCTTAGTCCCTGGGAGCTCTGGGGGTCTGGCTGGTTGATATTGTTGTTCTTCCTATGGGGTTGCAAACCCCTTCAGCTCCTTCAGTCCTTTCTCAAACTCCTTCAGTCCAATGGTTGGCTGTGGGCATCCGCCTCTGTATTTGTTTTTTTGTTTGTTTGTTTTGGTTTTTTTTTTTTTTCAAGACAGGGTTTCTTTGTATAGCCCTGACTGTCCTGGAACTCACTCTGTAGACCAGGCTGGCCTTGAACTCAGAAATCCACCTGCCTCTGCCTCCCAAGTGCTGGGATTAAAAGCGTGCACCACCACTGCCCGGCTTCGCCTCTGTATTTGTAAGACTCTGACAGAGCCTCTCAGGAGACAGCTATATCAGGCTCCTTTCAGCAAGCATTTCTTGATACCCACAATAGTATCAGGGTTTGGTGACTGTATATGGGATGAATCCCCAGGTGGGACAGACTCTGGATGGCCTTTCCTTCAGTCTCTGCTCTACACTTTGTCTCCGTATTTGTTCCCGTGAGTATTTTTGTTCCCTTTTCTAAGACGTACCGAAGCACCCACGCTTTGGTCTTCCTTCTTTTTGAGCTTCATGTGGTCTGTGAATTGTATCTTGGGTATTTGGAGCTTTTGGACTAATATCCACTTATCAGTGAGTGCATACTTTTGTGATTGGGTTACTTCACTCAGGATATTTTCTAGTTCCATCCATTTGCCTAAGAATTTCATGAATTCATCATTTTTAATAGCTAAGTAGTACTCCATTGTGTAAATGTACCGCCAGACTGATTTCCAGAGTGGTTGTGTCAGCTTGCAATCCCACCAACAGTGGAGGAGTGTTCCTCTTTCTACACATCCTCACCAGCATCTGCTGTCACCTGTGTTTTGATCTTAGCCCTTCTGACTGGTGTG
Organism: Uromys caudimaculatus; assembly: GCA_028551405.1. Taxonomy (NCBI): domain Eukaryota; kingdom Metazoa; phylum Chordata; class Mammalia; order Rodentia; family Muridae; genus Uromys; species Uromys caudimaculatus. The sequence goes on along the minus strand of CM052710.1, from coordinate 96,062,412 downwards.
AGGTGGAATCTCAGGGTTGTTTCGATTTCATTTCCCTGATGACTAAGGATGTTGAACATTTCTTTAGGTGCTTCTCAGTCCTTTGAGTTTCCTCAGTTGAGAATCCTCTGTTTAGCTCTGTTCCCCATTTTTTTAAACAGAGTTACTTGATTCTCTGAAGTCTAACTTCTTAAGCTCTTTGTATATATTGGATATTAGCCCTCTATCACATGTAGGATTGGTAAAGATCTTTTCCCAATCTGTTGGTTGCCATTTTGTCCTATTGACAGTGTCCTTTGCCTTACAGAGCCTTTGCAATTTTATGAGGTCCCATTTGTCAATTCTTGATCTTAGAGCACAATGGCTGCTACTCCAGCTTGTTTCTTGGGACCATTTGCTTGGAAAATTGTCTTCCAACCTTTTACCCTGAGGCAGTGTCTGTCTTTGTCACTGGGGTGCATTTTCTGTATGCAGCAAAATGCTGGGTCCTATTTACGTATCCAGTCTGTTACTCTTTGGCTTTTTATTGGGGAATTGAGTCCACTGATGTTAAGAGATATTAAGGAAAAGTGATTTTTACTTCCTGTTATTTTTGTTGTTAGAGGTGGAATTATGTTTGTGTGGCTATCTTTTGGGTTGGTTGAAAGATTACTTTCTTGCTTTTTCTAGGGTGTAGTTTCCCTCCTTGTGTTGGTGTTTTCCATCTATTATCCTTTGTAGGGCTGGATTTGTGGAAAGATATTGTGTAAATTTGGTTTTGTCATGGAATATCTTGGTTTCACCATCTATGGTAATTGAGAGTTTTGCTGGGTATAGCAGCCTGGGTTGGCAGTTGTGTTCTCTTAGGGTCTGTATGAGTTCTGCCCAGGATCTTCTAGCTTTCATAGTCTCTGGTGAGAAGTCTTGTGTCATTCTGATAGGTCTGCCTTTATATGTTACTTGACCTTTTTCTCTTACTGCTTTTAATATTCTTTCTTTGTTTTGTGCATTTGGTGTTTTGATTATTATGTGATAGGAGGAATTTCTTTTCTGGTCCAGTCTATTTGGAGTTCTGTAGGCTTTTTGTATGTTTATGTTCAGCTCTTTCTTTATGTTAGGGAAGTTTTCTTCTATAATTTTATTGAAGATATTTACTGGCCTTTAAGTTGGGAATCTTTACTCTCTTCTATACCTATTATCCTTAGGTTTGGTCTTCTCATTGTGTCCTGGATTTCCTGGATGTTTTTTGTTAGGAGCTTTTTGCTTTTTGCATTTTCTTTGTCTGTTATGTCAATGTTTTCTATGGTATCTTCTGCACCTGAGATTCTCTCTTCTATCTCTTGTATTCTGTTAGTGATGCTTGCATCAATGACTCCTGATCTCTTTCCTAGGTTTTCTAAGTCCTGGGTCCTTTTGTGATTTCTTTATTGTTTCTGTTTCCATTTTTAGATCCTGGATGGTTTTGTTCATTTCCTTCACTTGTTTGATTGTGTTTTCCTGTAATTCTTTAAGGGATTTTTGTGTTTCCTCTTTAAGGGCTTTTACCTATTTACCTGTGTTCTCCTGTATTTCTTTAAGGGAGTTATTTACTTTCTTTTTAAAGTCCTCTATCTTCATCGTGAGAAGTGATTTTAGATCCGAATCTTGCTTTTCCGGTGTGATGGTGTATCCAGGACTTGCTATGGTGGGAGAATTGGGTTCTGATGATGCCCGGTAGCCTTGGTTTCTGTTGCTTATGTTCGTATGCTTGCCTCCTGCCATCTGGTTATCTCTAGTGCTACCCGCCCTCCCTTTATCTCACTAGAGCCTGTCCTTCCTGTGATCCTGGTTGTGTCAGGACTCCTCAGAGTCCAGCTGTCTCTGTGAACCTGTGATTCTGGGATCCTGGGATCCTGAGATCCTGGGTGTGTCAGAGCTCTTGGGAGTCAATCTGCCTCTGGGACTCTGAGTGGTGTGACCAAGCTCCTGGGATCCTGGGATCCTGGGATCATGTGATCCTGGGCGTGTTAGAGCACCTGGGAGTGGAGCTTCCTTTGGGTGTTGTGGGACTGGCTGTGCAGTTTGCGCCCAAGGTCTGCTCAGGGCACTGGCCCAGACCAGAAGGAACCCATGCCACTGGTCAGGTGGGGTTCCTGGGTCCCTGGATCCCGCTGGTCCCAGTTACTCCCAGTGTTGGAACAGATGTTGAGTCCTCCTCACCTCTGATCCTATGATCCTGGGCGTGAAAGAGCGCCTGGGAGTGGAGCTTCATCTGGGTGTTGTGGGACTGCTATTTATAATTTTCTGAGGAACCTCCAGATTGATTTCCAGAGTGGTTGTACCAGTTTGCAATCCCACCAGCAATGGAGGAGTGTTCCTCTTTCTCCACATTCTCCCCAACATGTGCTGTCACCTGAGTTTTTGATCTTAGCCATTCTGATTAGTGTAAGGTGTAAAATAAAATATTTTTAAAATTTACAAAAAGAGTACATTAACATATAAGATCTCTTAATAGGTACGAAAATGGCTGTGCTTATTTCCATGAGGAAGAGAGGGAAGGACTTGCTAAGATCTGTAGGCTTGCCATTCATTCTCGCTATGAAGACTTTGTAGTGGATGGATTCAACGTGTTATATAACAAAAAGCCTGTCATATATCTTAGTGCTGCTGCTAGACCTGGCCTGGGCCAGTACCTTTGCAATCAGGTAATGTAAAAAAAGGACTTGGTGTTTTAAACACCTCCCTGTTTTTCATGTGTATGTGTGTATGCATGTTTTTATATGTCTGTCAGTAGGTACAGATGTGTTCACGGAGGCCCAGACTTGATGTCAGGAGTCATCCTCAAATATTCTTTCATCTCATTCATTGACTCAGAGCCTCTTAGTCAAACCCAAGCTTACTCTGCAGATTCCCTGTCTCTGCCTTCCAGGACTGGAATTACAAGTGGGTGACTAATCCCACCTGGCATTTACATAGGTTTCTGGGGATCCAAACTATAGTCCTTACACTTGTGTAACAAGTGCTTTACCTCTCAGCCATCTCCCCATCCCCAAAGATAGGGACATGCTATCTGTGTGTGTGTGTGTGTGAGTGAGTGTGTGTGTGTGTGTGTGTGTGAGTGAGTGAGTGTGTGTGTGTGTGTGTGTGTGTGTGTGTGTGTGTGTGTGTGTGAGTGAGTGAGTGTGTTTGCCTGCATGTCTGTATCTGTACCACATTTATGCAGGTTGCCACAGTGACCAGAAGAGGGTGTAATATGCCCTGTAATTGGTGTACAGGTGATTATAAACATCTCAATATGGCTGTCAGGAACGAAACCTAGAAACCTAGATCAACAAGTACTTTTTTTTGTTTTTGTTTTTGTTTTTCGAGACAAGGTTTCTCTATGTAGCCCTGGCTGTCCTGGAACTCACTCTGTAGACCAGGCTGGCCTCGAACTCAGAAATCCGCCTGTCTCTACCTCCCAAGTGCTGGGATTAAAGGCGTGCGCCACCACTGCCCAACTCAACAAGTGCTTTTTACACTTCAGCCATCTCTCCAGCCCCCAGAGATAGATATTTTAAAGAAACTGTATTATGTAGTTTGTTTTTGATTTGTATTGCTAGAGCTCAAACCCAAGGCTTCACATTCACTTATGCTAAGCAGAGGCTACACACACCCAGATGCACTGTAGCCCCAATGCTGTGTCTTTTACATTTTTCTTAAACTCATTTTACTTACATATGCATGTCTGTGAAGGTATGCTACATTTGTGCAGGAGTCTTTGGATGCCTGGAGCTGTGGCAGTGTGTAAGCCACCTGATATGGGGTGCTAGAAACCAAACCCAGATCTTCAATGAGGATTTCTAACCACTGAGCCATCTCTCAAGCCCCTGTTCTCTTTTTCTTTTTTTTTTTTTTAATTTTTTTTCTTTTAATTTTTTGATACTTTATTTACATTTCAAATGTTTCTCCCTTTCCAGGTCTCCACTTTGGAAACCCCCTATTCCCCCTCCCCCACCTCTATGAGGGTATCCACCCACCCACCCACTCCTGTCTTCCCACCTTGACATTCCCTTGTTCTGGGGCCTCTAACACCCTCAGGCCAACAAAGCCCTCCTCTACCACATATGTGGTCCGAGCCATGAGTCCCTCAATGTGTATTCTGTTGCTCCCTCCATGAAGCCCCTGTTCTTTAAACATTTAAAGCACATAGATTCATTTCTCTAGCTGCTATTTGTGTCGAGTTGACAAAAAGATCTCTTTATATGCTTTTTTGTTATTATACAAACAGTACAGCACTGTGGGCTGGCAGAATGATTCAGTGCATAAAAGCACTTGCTGGATAAGCCTGAGGACCCACATAAGGAAGGAGGCCTGACACACTGGCACACTGACACCCTGGCACACTGACACCCTGGCACACTGGCACACTGGCACCCTGGCACACTGACACCCTGGCACACTGACACCCTGGCACACTGGCACACTGACACCCTGACACCCTGGCACACTGACACCCTGGCACTGGCACACTGACACACTGGCACACTGACACACTGACACACTGACACACTGGCACTGGCAC
>CM052710.1:96011135-96057811 GCA_028551405.1 Uromys caudimaculatus | reverse complement strand
TCTAGCTGCTATTTGTGTCGAGTTGACAAAAAGATCTCTTTATATGCTTTTTTGTTATTATACAAACAGTACAGCACTGTGGGCTGGCAGAATGATTCAGTGCATAAAAGCACTTGCTGGATAAGCCTGAGGACCCACATAAGGAAGGAGGCCTGACACACTGGCACACTGACACCCTGGCACACTGACACCCTGGCACTGGCACACTGGCACACTGACACCCTGGCACACTGACACACTGGCACTGGCACACTGACACCCTGGCACACTGACACCCTGGCACACTGGCACACTGACACCCTGACACCCTGGCACACTGACACCCTGGCACTGGCACACTGACACACTGGCACACTGACACCCTGGCACACTGACACACTGGCACACTGACACCCTGGCACACTGGCACACTGACACCCTGGCACTGGCACACTTCTATAATCCAAGCATGAGATGGCTATGGACACAGGAGAATTGTACAGAGGCTTACAGGCCAATTAACTTGGAGTATGTAGCATGACGAAAAACAGAAAAGAGAAATAATGTCTCAGTGGGCTTGGTGGTGGTACAACCATTCTAGAGCTTGGAGAGGAGAGGAAAGAGGACTGCCCAGATGTGCGCCACCACACCTGACTAATTTTTCAGATGAGGTCTTATCATGAGTGTAGCCCAGGCTGGTATCAAACTCACTTTGTAGCTCAGGATGGCTCTGAGCTGGCCATCCTCTTTCCTTAAGGCTCCTAAGCACTAGGATTTTAGGCTTTTGGAACCATACCCAGATTACTTTTGAAGTGGATTTTTATTTTGCTTTGTTTTTTAAGTATTTTAAGAAAGAGATGAAGTGTAGCTCAGTAGCAGGGCACTTGGCCTAGCATCCATAAGGCCCTAGGTTCAATCCCTAGCACTGTCAAAGGAAAGGATTCTATAAAAAGTCTTTTCTAGACAAAGTGTGTGAGTGAAGCACCCACTGTATTTTTTTAATACTGCATCTGCTTATAGTTCCTAAAATTACAAGCTCCCTGTGTTTTGAAACTAAACATTAAGAATTTAATATTATAAAATTAATTTGACAACTTTTCTCCATTCATGACATTGACTTTGCTTCTTTTAAGCAATATTCTTCTGATAATCTATACCTCTTATGTTTGAGGGGTAAAAGGACCCATAAATAATATAATGTTCTCTGAATGATTGAGGGAAGAATCCCATATTACCCTCCTCACCTCAGAATGCAGTGTACTTAGTTTTTTTCAGGAGGGAGCATATTATAGACTATATTATTTAGAGATTGTGTCCTCCTACAAATCATTTGTTAAGTCACCTTTTGGAGTGAGAGTTTTAACTTTCCAAATGTCCTTTAATATATATTTATAAAACTTGAGTTCTTGAGGGGAGAGACTTTTTTTTTATTCTTAAAGGTGAGGTCCTGCTGTATAGACCAGGCCAACTTCATACATGTGATCCTCCAGGCTCAGTAATAAGATAACACACATATACCACTGTAACTCCCACTAAGATCTGTCTTTAAAGGATAGTTTGTGATTTGCCTCCATTGCTCAGTCTCTCACAGTCGTAAGGAAACTGTTTCTCTTGCAGCTTGGCCTGCCCTTCCCCTGCCTGTGCCGCGTGCCCTGTAACACTATGTTTGGATCCCAGCATCAGATGGTGAGTTCTCCTTTTGGTTAGATGGTGGTATAGAATTGCATTTTGAGACCATGTCTGTCTTTTTGTTGTTGTTGTTGGTTTTTGTTTTTTCGAGACAGGGTTTCTCTGTATAGCCCAGGCTGTCCTGGAACTCACTCTGTAGACCAGGCTGGCCTTGAACTCAGAAATCCGCCTGCCTCTGCCTCCCAAGCGCTGGGATTAAAGGCGTGCGCCACCACTGCCCGGCCCTATGTCTGTCTTTTATCTGACACTCTGTTTGCTGGCTTCCAGATAGTTATTGGCTTACGCATTTATTGCTTCATTCCTCTCCTTGTGGTGCTGTGTATGCTTTTGTATTTGAATGAAGGCCAGCTTTGTAGCTCTAAAGGAATTTGTATTACTTCATCACCTGCTTCTTTTGGAGTAGTGGGAGGAAGATTGTTTGGTTCTAGGGCCCTTGTATGCTGAGTGCGTACTCTTCCCCAGCCCTCTCATCGTCCTGCATCCCAAGTAAGCATGAGAAATTTGTTCAGACTCAGAGCGTTAGCCAGCTGTCACTGCTGTCTGAGTTTATGAATGGGCACATTTTGTTTTTTGTTGTGTTGAGACAAGATCTTCCTGGGATGCCAGGCTGGCTTGAGAACTGAGATCCGTCTACAGAGTGAATGAGCAGATTGGAAATGAAGTCCTTCATTGTAATCTTAAGGTTGAAGTGTGATAAGTTTTTACACATGCAAGAGATAAATATCTTGATACTGAAGCAGGAAGGAAGGGAAAAACTTAGGATTCTGCATTTCTATTCTCAAAATAGTTTTCTTGTCTGTGGGGGAAAGAGAAATTATTTTTCTTTTAATGTAAATGTTGTTTTGTTTGTTTAGTTTTGGTTTTCAAGACAGGGTTTCTCTTGGTACATTTGCCTGTCCTATAACTTACTCTGTAGACCATGCTGGCCTTGAACTCACAGAGATCCTACCTGCCTCTGCCTCCTGAGTTCTGGGATTAAAGGCGTGTGCCTCTGCCACCAGTGTCCAGCTAAATGTAAATGTTTAAAACTAGAAATATTGATCTTAAATATGTACAGTTTTTACCTTTAATCTCTTCTAATATTTCTAATTAGCCTATTAGGAAAATGAATTTTGTCATCTGATTATGGAAAGTAAAATTGTTAATAAAAATTTATTTGAATAGTGTGAAGTTTCTATAGGAGGAATACTTTGATATTAATAATGTAATATTAATACATAGGAGAAAAATAACTCAGTGATACCAAAGAGAGAAAAATCTCCTGGAAAGGTTGTAAATGTATTTCAAATGAACATTTAATAATATTATAGAAGTAGTTTTTATTTTATTATTTTATATATATGGCCCTGCCTAAAATAAAATAAAAGGAGTTCAGAACTCTAATTTTATTTATTTATTTATTTATTTATTTATTTATTTATTTATTTATTTATTTATTTATTTATTTATTTTGGTTTTTCGAGACGGGGTTTCTCTGTGTAGCCCTGGCTGTCCTGGAACTCACTCTGTAGACCAGGCTGGCCCCAAACTCAGAAATCCGCCTGCCTCTGCCTCCTGAGTGCTGGGATTAAAGGCATGTGCCACCACTGCCCCGCTAGAACTCTAATTTTCTAAATCACAAGAAAACTAATGTTTTTTAAATGCTTCTAATATGCATTTTGTCCAGGCAGCATACAGTGGCTTTAAAATATTTTTCTTACATGTATTAATAAAACCGAATAGATTTTAATGTTTTAAATCTGAATTTCAAGAATAAATAGTTATCCTAACATTAAAAAATTGATTCGAGTTAATTTGAGTCATTTGTGCTTTTAGAATTCACAGTTTTTCACTAGGTGTTAGCTTAGGTCTCAGTAGTGCTTCCTAGTATGCACAAAGCCCTGGGTTTGATCCAGAGTATCACATAATACCAAACACGGTGTACACCTTTAGGAGGTGGAAGCAGGAATCAGAACTTCAAAGCCAACCTAGGCCTTTAGGAGACTGGTGGGTGAATTGGGGAGATAGCTCAATTGGTAAAGTGCTTTCCAAGAAAACATGAGCCCTAGAACTCACATGTAAAAAATCACTAATATTATAGTTTTGGTTTTTATAAATAAGGAATTCAGCTGGGCATGGTGGCACTTATTCTTTTTTGGTTTTTTTCAAGACAGGGTTTCTCTGTGTAGCCCTGGCTGTCCTGGAACTCACTCTGTAGACCAGGCTGGCCTCGAACTCAGAAATCCACCTGCCTCTGCCTCCCAAGTGCTGGGATTAAAGGCGTGCGCCACCACTGCCCAGCAGCACTTATTCTTAACCCCAGCACTTGAGCAGTAGAGAAGGTGGATCTCCATAAATTCAAAGCCAGCCTGGTCTACATAGCAAGTTTCAGGCCAGCCAGAGTTATAGGATGAGACACTGTCTCAAAACAACAACAAAAAACAGAATTCGGGCCAGACATAGTGTCTCATGCTTGTCATCCCCACTGCTGGGGAGATGAAGTCAGGTTAATCCATGAGCCTTGCTGTATAGCCAGCATAGCCTTATCAGCAAGCTCCAGGTCAATGAGAGACTGTCTCAAAAAAACAAGCTAACTGGCTCTTAAGGAACAACCCTGAGGGGGACCTTTGACCTCCCTGCACATATGTGTTCTAGTAACCATATGTACGTGCATTCGTGTGTATACACACCACAGTCGTAATTTTTCAGTCTATACCTTTATAGTGGTTGTCTCATTTTTCTGTGGTTTGTTTGTTTGCTGGTCCTAGGACATTGCCTTTCTCGAGAAACTGATCAAAGATGACATAGAAAGAGGAAGACTGCCCTTGCTGCTTGTTGCAAGTGCTGGTAGGTATCATAATCTAGTATGTACAAGGACACTGAGTACTTGACCTACAAGATAGGGTCTTGTTTGTGTTGTTTGTCAAGATGGAGTCTCAGTTCTATAACTAAGGCTGGCCTGGAATTCAAAGTAGTCCTCCTGCCTTGGCCGTGTAAGTACATTTGGGAGGCAGAGACAGGCAGATTTCTGTGAGTTCGAGAGCTTGGTCTACAGAGCTAGTCCCAGAATAGCCAAGGCAGCATAGAGAAACCTTATCTAAAAATACCAAACCAAACCAAAACATGAAAATGGGGCAAGATGGCTTAGCAGGTAAAGGTGCTTACCGCCTGATGATAAATACCTGACAACCCAGAATTCAATTTCCTAAACTCATATAAAGGTGAAAAGAAAGAATCAACTCCACAAGTTCTCCTTTGACTTCTACATCAGTGCCACGGCATGTGTGCACATACACATCTCACATGCTTATTATACACAGGTTAATAAATTAAGAATACTTAATAAATTTAACAAAAATATGTGCAAGATCTATGCACTGAAAAGTACAGACAGCATATTCCTGAAAGAAGTTTAAGAAGGCCCAAATGTACTATGTTAGAGACTTGATGTCACTAAGTCATTTCTCCCTAAACAAGCCCTGTCATAATCTCTGCATAATGAGTACCAGGCTAGCCAAGGCTACATAGCAACGCCTTACTCAAAACAAAACCAAAAAAAGAAAGAAAGACAGACAGACAGACTTGATTTGGAGCATCACTCAGTACAGCCTGTGTTTATCAAGTACAGGGTCCTGGATTCAGGCCCTAGCAATAAGAAGCTTTTGCTATTTGAGAAGACCCTATTGAGCTGGGGATGGTGGTTCATGCCTTTAATCCCAGCACTAGCAGTGCAGAGGCATGTGGGTCTCTGTACGTTTAAAGCCAGCCTGGTCTACACAGCAAGTTCCAGGACAGCCAGAACTATATAATAGATTCTGTCTCAAACAAACAAAAGCAAAAGCCCTATTAAGAAGTGAAAAGCTCTGGGCAGTGGTGGCGCATGCCTTTAATCCCAGCACCTGGGATTAAAGTATTTGCAGAAAAACTTTTTTTCTAGCAAAGGATTTATATCTAAAATATGTATTTTAGAAAAAAATATTTGGGAAAAGTATTTGCAGAAAAACTTTTTTTCTAGCAAAGGATTTATATCTAAAATATGTAACATTCTGTTTCAATTCAGTAGTTAAGGTGACAGACAGCTTTAAAATGAATGGCATTTGGATGGATAATTTACCACATGGGTATATAAACACTTTAAAGATGTTTAATGTCGTTATCATCAGAACAGTACAGTTTAGCACCATATGTTGGTATACATTTAGATCATAGCTTCTAATCCCAGCACTTCAGAGACTAATGCCTGAGGACCAACAGTCACGGTCAGTCTGGTCTAAATGGAGAAACCATGGTGAGGTCTGGGATATAGCTCAGTTGGTAGAGTACATACTTGTGTGTACAAAGCTCTGAGTTTGATCCTTAAGTCTAAGTGAAGTAAATGTGGGCAGCACATGTCAGTGAGTCCAGCACTCTGGATATGTGGGCCACAGAGTCGAAATTGAAGATTGGTGAAGATGGATAGTGAGTTCAGGGCCAGGCAGGGATAAAAATATAAAATAATAAAGTAAAACCACAATGAGAGCTCGAGATCTAGTGCAGTCTTTGTTTGTCTGCTATGCCTAAGGCCCTGGCTCCAGTCCCACTGCTGAGAAAAAAGGTGTCTGATGCTTACAGGGGTCACAGCAGCTACATACATTCCTGGTAGGGTGTTATGTGACAAAGGTTACCCCAGATAGGAATCCCACTACAGACCAAAATACAGATGCCACTAAAGTCAGACTTGGTAAACCTGTGAGTTATATTGGGGTTAACTTAAAGCAGCAGAAATGACTCAAAGACAGCTGCAACACCAAAACCTACCCCAGCATGAGTGACAGCTAACAACGCTGGGAACCTGAAGAACACTACACAGCCTGCAGGTAGCTCAGTAGGTTGGAGTTGTTACAGGTCTGGGATCACTCAGAGATTGACCATGACCATGGATAAATTTTAATAAGAAGAGACTTTATTAAATACTGCCATCATGGCACTAGGACTGCAACTAAGAGCACTCCCAAGATACAGCAGCTAGCCATATCAGCCAGGGCTTATAAAGACAAAACCCATAAGATTACATGTATTCTGCCAACATACATTGTGAAGACAGGGTCTTACTTTAACATATTTATCTTACAGTTGTCCTAGTCACATTTTTTAGCAGAGTAAGCAAGTTTGATTACAAAAGCAGAAATAGCAGTTAGCCTTATGATGTGTTATTTTGCAAGAACGGCAGATTTTTACAAGGTCAGTCAATTTAAGAATAGTTTTCAACAGCTGGGGAAAAAAGAGCATGGGCTGTTAGGGTACAGCCTATAGAAGCTAGGGACTTACATGTTAGAGGCATTTTTGCCTTTTGGCCTCAAGCATAGTAAGTCTAAACTTTGAATGTAATTTTAATCATCACAGGAGTGTCCTTTCTAGATTTCTCAGTTGGAATAACTTCCTCTTCCAGGCATCCCCACTGGTCTCAGAGTTGTCTTTGCTGATTTGCTTGTCTAAATCTTCCTTGCAGCTTGGCTTTGCTCTCCTGAGAGGGACGCTTAACTTTTATTGTTAACTCCGGCAGGGAAGGGCCTAGTGAATCTGGTCAGTTTCAGAGACTTCCTGAAGCTCTTTTGAGTTGTTCCCCTTTCTGCTTAAGGAGCTTCCCTGGAGGATGGAATGTTTCTTAGAGGAAACTGTTACACAATATAGGGATACAAACTGTTGCAGCCATTCAGTAAACTTGAACAGTTCCTCAGAGAGCCAAATGCAAATCCTGTAATCCACTCATCCCAGTACTGTAGTTTATCAAGGAGAAATGAAACAATCTCCACCCAAAGATTTGTTTGTTCATTGATAAAATAACTTGAGTGTTCTTCACATAGTGAATGAATAAGCAAATCAGGGCATTTGCCTACAGTAGAACAGTAATCAGTAAGTACAAAAATGTGCTGGCACCCACTTCAGTGTGGAGGAGTTTCAAAAGCATGCTGATGTACAAAGAATTGCATATGGTGCATTGGCGTGACACCCTAGGACAGACAAGACTTGAGTGACAGGAACAGATAAGAGATTGTTGGGTCATGAGTTAGGGAGGAGAGCAGCTACAGTGAGGAGGGAGAGCTTTTAAGGTAATAGAATCAGTATTATTGCGACATTAGTTACACACTGTATTCATGTATCAGCACTCATTGAACTAGATTCTTGTGTGAATGGGGTTTTTTTTGCAGGTAAATTATATTTTAATCAAGTTGTTTGTCTAGAAAAAGAGAACCATTGCTTCCTGCCTAACTCACCTTACTATATGTTTAAAAAGAAGCACAAATTTACCCATATTCAGTCGCTTGATAGACTTAGAGATTACATTTAGAATGTAACTGAGTGACCTCCCATTGTGACCTATATTTATTCCCCGAATACATGCCTCAGAAACAGACAATGCCAAAAAGTATGAAATTACTCTGATAGTGGTCCAGTCATTAAACACAGCCCTGTACTTTCATCTGGATAGAAGTATCACAGTCAAGGGTTACTTAATTCAGTAACCTAAATGTGTGGTATACACGCCTGTAATCCCAGCAGTTGAGGCAGAGGCAGGCAGATCTCTATAATTTTGAGGCCCGCTTGGTCTTTGTAGCAAGCACCAGAATAGCCAGGACTACATAGAGAGAGAGGCCTTGTCTCAAAAAAACAGAATCAAAAAAATTTCTAATTAAGGTATTTTTTTAAGATTTGGGATATGTCAAGCATTGTGTGAGTTTGCAGTCAGCTTGACATACATCCAGTTGTAGTTCTAGGCAGGGCTACATAGTAAGACCCTGTGTGTATGTAGGGGTAGGGGTGTCTGTAGTGTTGTTCCTTGGGCACGATCTACTTTGTTTTATTTAGACCGGGTCTCTCACTGACCTTGCCAGGTAATGCTAGGCTGCCTGGCCAGCAGGGCCCAAGGGTCTTGCCTATCTCTGCTTCCTACTGGGATTACTACGTGCTGCCGTCATGCCTGGCTTTTTAACATGAGTTCTGAAAATTGAACTTAAGTTTTCATGCTTGTGGGACAAGCATTTGCCTAATGATCTCCCCAATCCTCATCCCCTTTTGAGACAAAAGTCTCATGACCTTGAACTTTTGGTCTTAGTGTTAGGATTACAAGCATGTGCCACCATGCCTACTTTATGTGGTACTGGGTGATAGCTTTTTCTCTCCCTTGGTGATGAAGATATAGGCCTGATTGGACCAGATTAAAAGAAGATAAAGGCAGGTTTCTTTGGAGGCAGCCCTTACATGGGTTCACCTATCTCAGAGGTGGAGATCCGTGAAGTCACATATCTAGGCTAAAGCAAGGGGGTTTTATAGAGCTTAGGCAAGGCGCTAGAACTGTGTCTATACATGGTCAAAAACTGAGCCCCTGGGTGGGCCCTCTTGGGGGTGTTGCCGGAAACTTAGAGCCAAGGAGTGATGACATGTCAGCCAGGAGTTTTCTCTGAGGAGTAGGAGAGGTTTTTTTGTGTGTAGGAGGGGTTGGAGAAGGGAGGGCAGGTGGGGTTTCCTAGCTTGTGTGGAGGATGAACAGGCATTCCAGAGTAACACTGGGCATCTATCTAATCTAGAGTCCCTATATGCTGGGTAAACACTCTACCAACTAAGATACATTGCCAGCCTACATAACCTTTTTTTTTTTAAGTTGTGTTTGTGCATGGTGAGGATGTAGTTTTACTAGTTGGGATTTTGTTAACTGAAAATGTAGGGCATTTGGGGAAATACATGACTCTGCGTTTTACTTAAGTTGAAAAAGGATGTCTCCAGCAAAGTCTATAGTGCAAATTACTAAGGGATGAGCTCCAAGACTTTGACATATTTAAGTAGTCTTCAAAATATATGTTTTATGATAGCAACCTGTGTGGTAAAAATACAAACTCATGTTATATATTCTTTTTATAAAGGTGATACCTAAATCAAAAAGCTCAAGATGTAGAGTAAGAAAAGATATCTTGAACAAATATCAATAAAAGTACTATACCTAAAGTAGTAAGTGTAAAATAGTTCATATCAACAAGACATAATCTGAAAGGGAAGAGTTACAAATGTTTATGGACAAAACTTTGAGGTTTCTATAGTGCTGATAGAATGTAGCATAGGTTGACAGTCCCACAGTATTGATGACAGTGAGTAAAAAGTCAATATATAGTTTCAGTACAAAATTAGGCACTTACAAAAGAAGAGACACATTCTTCAAACTTACACAAATCAACTAGCAACTGTTGATTTTAAGTCAATCCACAAGGAAGATTTTGAAGTGGGCATACACCACTGCTTCCATCCTGTTGAAATGCCATGCAGCTGGGTGTGGAAGCTCCCCCACTATAAAGATTCAGAAGGCAAGGAGTTGCTTTTTAATGTCTCTGCTTATTTTACTTAGGAACTGCAGCAGTTGGACACACAGACAAAATTGGACGTTTGAAGGAACTCTGTGAGCAGTACGGCATTTGGCTTCATGTGGAAGGGTAAGTAGACAATAAGGTTGGTCAGTTCCATGTTGGTCCTTATGGAGAATGGATATCAGACCAACACTGAGTGACATTTATCATTAACAATTTGGATTACAGATGACAAAATCATCCAAACTGGCTAAAGCAAAAGATTTAATTGCTTCGTATAACTGAGAAGACCCTTGCTAGGAATGGCTTTAGACACACTGTCAACCAGGATTTCATAAGTTCCTCTCCACTTCCTTCCTTAATCCTGATCACTTGGCTTGATTTCCTGTGTTTTGGCTCATGGAGAGACATTTCCTATTATGGTAAAAAGTAATGCAGAAATCCTAGCCCTCTTTCCAGCTTCATGTTCCACGAGTTCCTCTGGTAGCTGAGGTTATTTGAACACTTCTGAAGTGGGTGAGTGAGTCCACCTGAGCTCATAGTTTGGTAAAGGTGATAGGGTGGTTAGACAGAAGGCCCTGGAGTGTCTTTAGAGAGAAGAGGAGCAGGTTCAGGGCAGCTAGGTGCCCATGTCACCACATCATCCAAGATAAGGGTCATTTTCTATAAAAAGGAAGAGTAACCATGAAAGATAACAGAATAGTTCGGGCATTGTCCTAAGTATGCAGGGACAGCCCCTAAAGCATGTTTTTCTTAAAAGTGCATTTTGAAGCTTTCT
The DNA here is from genome assembly GCA_028551405.1 of Uromys caudimaculatus. Classification (NCBI taxonomy): domain Eukaryota; kingdom Metazoa; phylum Chordata; class Mammalia; order Rodentia; family Muridae; genus Uromys; species Uromys caudimaculatus. The sequence continues at coordinate 96,047,053 of CM052710.1, read as the reverse complement.
ATAACTCCCATCTTTGGCTTTAATAAAATGCTAATTAAACAAAAGGCATAGGTGAAGATGTTCGTATATCACCTTATGACAGCACAGTTTTTGTTTTTGTTTCTGTTTTTTTGTAGAGTGCCTGCTTAGGGAACAAGTAACGTTTAAGTAATTGGTTCTTACACTGGTGCTTTTTCTTCCAGTGTGAATCTGGCAACATTGGCTCTAGGTTATGTCTCCTCGTCTGTGCTGGTATGTTGTTGGTTTATTGAATATTGGTGGTGGTAAGAAGGAGCTTAGTCTGTTCAGTTCATTCTGGTTTTCCATAGTTCTGATGACTAGAGGAGGGACTGTGTTTCATGTTGTCTGGTTACCTAATGAACAAAGCTCTCTTTTTGGTAGGCTGCAACCAAATGCGATAGCATGACACTGACCCCTGGCCTGTGGCTGGGTTTGCCAGCTGTTCCTGCAGTGACACTCTACAAACATGATGATCCTGCCTTGGTGAGCTGACTGCCACTAGGGGATGAATGAGAGTCGTAATCGCCTTCTGGGATAGAACTTAGAGAAATAAAGGAATTTTTTTTTCTAAATTCTACTTCTGTTGCCTTTCTTAAGTTACTTTTTGGGGGGCAAATGTATAAAATAATGGGTTTTATGCATATATATTGTACCTTGCTCATACCCTCCAGTACCACTTCCTTTTAAAGTGGGCAAAGTGGCACATACCAGTAATCCCAGTACTCAGAAGGCTAAGGCAATAGGATCTCAAGTTTAAGGCTATCTTGGGCATAGTGAGACCCTGTCTCAGAAATAAAACAAACGAACAGTTGGAGCTGGAGCTCCATTGGTAGAGGGAGATTGCCTAGCATGCTTGAACCCTGCTTTCCATCCTCAGCACCACATAAAATGGCTGTGGTAGACCATGCCTGATATCCTAGCACTTAGGAGATGCAGCCAGGAGGATCAGGAGGTTCTAGGATACATTTGGGGGTGGGTGAGGAGGTGGGGAAGTACTCAGACCACAACACACACGTGGAGGTGTTTGTGGGGGTATCTTCCCCACCTTTCCCTGGGTTCCAATGATAGAACTCACGAGTGCCTTTACCTGTTGAACTATCTCATTAGCCCAGGACGCCATACTTAAAATCTTTTTATTATGCCCTCCCTCTACTTCCCTATGTGTAGGAAAGATTTTTTTGTGGCATTTTATGACTGATTTTCTTTCTTTTGTTTGATTACTTAATAATGGTCATTTGCGAGTTTGTAGGGTCTTATATAAAGTTTTTGTTAATAGACAATAAACATCTTTTTACATATCAGATTTATGAATCGAATTATTTTCAGAGATTAGGTTCCCAAAAGTAGAATTATCATTTAAGACCCACATTTTCAGTACAGGTTGTAACATAATATCTTAATTGTTTAAACCATGAATTATGGGTATTTTCATAGATGTGTTAGTGATAGGTGCCTGCAAAGTAAATGTTCAGTGATTACTGCTTAAACAGTTGATACCTTGCTTAGTTGGAAATGGCCAACAATTTTAAAGATGCTCATAGTAACTTGTCAAGGTACTGCCTCCTAAATGGCTAAGAACTGGGTGTGGCTCTAGAACTTAGTTCATCTGTAGTTTTACCTGGAGTAGCTCTGTCTCTCCTCACTTGTGAATCCTCCATGAACACAGCTAGATCTTTGAGCTAAGCTCATTTAGGGTACTAGTTTTGAAAGGATCGTGTAAGCCAAGTATCCAACAGAGCATCTGACACATTCTATGTGTAGTAGAATAGCTAGCCAGTGCTGACATGCCAGCAGCCCTGAGTGCACCGTCTTGCCTTTTTTAGACACTAGTTGCTGGTCTCACATCAAATAAGCCTGCAGACAAACTCCGAGCCCTGCCACTCTGGTTGTCTCTACAGTACTTGGGACTTGATGGCATTGTGGAGAGAATAAAGCATGCTTGTCAGCTGGTAAGTGGAAACATTAAAAGAGTTACAGAGATTCCTCCACAAAAGCAGAGACGTGAGTATCTTTTACTTTTGATATCCTCTGTCCAGAATGAGAAAAGTCATAACATGACTTTCAGGAAAAGAGATGGTGCATAATATTGCTCTTGACTGACTGGCCTCCAGGGAAAGGGAATATAGAAATTGAAAATTCAATGTAGAGGCCTGGCATGGTGACCCACACCTTTTTTTAATCCCAGCACTTGGGAAGGCAGAGGTAGAAAGATCTCTGAGATTGAGGCCAGCCTGTTCTACGTAGTAAGTTCCAGGACAGCCAGGACTGCATAGAGAGATACTGTCTCAAAACAAAAAACCAGACCAAACCAAACCAAACAAACAAAAATAAAAGGGGGATGGGGTAGGTAAGGGGGAAAAAAGAAGACTGAGTGTGAGTGGCTGGGTCTTTATATACGGGCGTGTGTTTGAAAACCCCACTCCATTACACACCCACGCAGCTTTCCCACTCTGTCTGTTTTGTTGTTGTCAGCCCAGTAGTGCTGCCAATATAGTCTTAGGTGTATAGCCATCATGGAAACATGTTAGGCCTACCAGAGGCCACGCCTTAAAGAAAGGAAACTCTCCCTCTCAGCAGCTGTCAGTTACCAGTAGCTCTGCACTCTGCTAAAGGGTATACGGGTTTGTTGTTGTTTTTTAAGACTTACTTGTATGAGTGTTTAACCTGCATTGTGTGCCTATGTACCATGTGCATGTCTGGTGCCCTAAGAGATATCCTGATTATTAAAACCATAAATTGTGTTGTAGGTTAATGTTATGTGATTGGCTGTTATAACAAAATACATTGGACTGGGTAATTTGTGAGTAACAAAAACTATGTGGCTTACATTTATAAATGCTCTAACCTGAGGTCAGCATATCAGTAGAGTCAGTGTCTGGTAAAGGCCTTACTGGCGCCATCTTTGTATTCTTACCTGGGAACAGGGGAAGCAATCCCTCCATCCTCTCTTTACATGCGTGTTCACAAATCCCCTTTAGTGAATGTTAGTGAATCCTTTAATCACTTCTAAAGGCTGAACCTACTAATATCATTGTTTAGGATATTAGGTTTCAGCATAGGAATTTTGGACAGATACATATATTGAGAACCCTACCTTTTTAAAAAACAAAAACTAAAAAAACAACAAAAAAAAATCGAGCTAGGTGTGGTAGCGGGCCTGTTTTCTAACCACTTGAGAAGCAGGCAGAGGCAGGAAGATCAAGCGTTCATGGCCAGCTTTAACAACAAAAGGGAGAGATTGGGTTGAGTATGCTCATGCATGACTGTAATCCCAGCTTTCATGAGTTAGGGACAGGAAAATCAGGAAAGAGTTCAAGGCCAGGCTCATTACATATTGAGTTTGAGAGGACATCCTGGATCACATGAAAAACTAGGAGTCATATTTATGTAGTTTGAGCATTGATCCTTATGTCAGTTTAAAAGCATAATGTCATCTTTTGACACCTTCGTTTTATCACCTGTGATATAGGATAATAATTAGGGTTGTTATAAAGACTGAGTTTATGTTAAACTATTAAGTAGTGCCTGGCCATATAAATTATTTATATATGTATAAATCTTTGTTTTAAATATACTCTTGGGCTTCAGCTGTAGATCAGGAGGAAAGCTCTGAATATCATTTCCTCTACTCCCTAGGCACTATAATGATTCTCACACCAGTGATGAGGGATGTTGGGTTGACACTGTATAGTAATAGTAATGGTGCCCATCCTCATGAGTTGGCATGCCTTGTGCCTTTACTTGCTAGCCCTACATGTGAAAGAATGAAAACTATTTGCAGATGTTGAGTTGTCAAAATTAGAACTCACACTTTTAGTAATCACCAAGTTGCCCATGCTTTGCCTGAGGAACTTATTTGCATATTATAAAAACCCTCATAAAATTTCCTAATATATTATGTCAGTCTAGTAAGATTGTATACTTTTTTGTTAACATTTTCAGAGTCAACGGTTGCAAGAAAGTTTGAAGAAAATGGACCACATCAAAATCTTGGTATAGTATATAATTTTCTCTACTTTTGAAATAAGTTTTTTAGCTTCAGTAAGAAAATGGTTTTCCTCAGTGGTTTCCCTGTGAGTTGTGATGGTTTCAGTAAACAACAGTCTTTAGGAGGGGTCACACATGTATTTGTACAGTTATACAGTTAGCCTGATCTGAAGAACTATGAACTAAACAATGTTTAAATTTTAAATTCCTATAATTCTATTAAAATCTAGAATTACACAAAGATCTTATGTAAACTCCTGACTGCATCTTTCCAAGGGCACCCACCCTTGGAGATGACTGTCTCAAAACACTCTGGGATACTTTCTGAAACCTGCTCAAAGTAGGATGAGAAGGGAAACACACATGCCCCAAGTTTTGTCTTCTGGGATCTCTCTAACTGAATCTCTCAGTCTTTGCTCCCTCAGGTGGTAAATGACAAGAAGATAGGGACTTAACAGGACTAACAACGAAAAGTGTCAGTCCAGGAGGGCAGCTTTTCACATTTAGTATTTCAGGAAATATATAGGTTACATTTTTATATAAATGTGCACACTGAGTGTTTCTTTGGCACTTTTGCAGAGAAGAGTGCAGCAGGCATTTTGCTACTTTGTGAGTTCTTTTTCCTTCCACCCGTTCATCCCCCTAACAATAGATAGGAGAGAAAAAAGTATAGAGAGGAAAGGAAAGAGCTCCCTGAATAAAGTCCGGGACAAAAAGGGGCAACTTATTGGTAGACTACTTCCTGCTGATTAGGGGTGTTGAGTTCCTGGGGGCAAGTACCTAATTTCTTCTTCTTTATTCCTTGCTCACAACTACTTAACAGACAGCTACCAACAGCAACCAACCAACAGCTCCTCCCTTCCTCCTACCTATTAGGGCCCTAGCATTATATATCTTCTGAAGTCCTCAAATTCCAAATGTCACACAGCAGCAGAAACGTATCTGCAGCTGGCAAAATCACACTCCTTGCTAGAGCACAAGGCAGATCATAACCAGCTTGTGTGGACAATCTGAAGCAGCCCCATATCCTACACCTGGGGTTAAAATTAAAACATATTCTTATAATATTGCTATGTTTTTCAAAGAAACCAAAATTTCCAAATTGTCACTACATTTTCTACTTTCTGTTTAAAGCCATTAATTATGCTGGGTGTAGTGGGAAATTATAAACAAAGACATTTTTAATGTCTTTAATGTCTTCTTCTTGTTTGTATAACAACTATTAAGAAACAGCTACTAACAGCAACCAACCAACCCCTACAACACTCCCTCCCCCACTATCAGGGCCTAGCATTTATATACCCGTTAAAAGTCCCCAGAATCCCAGATGTCATACAGTCTCAGAAACTTATCTGCAGCCGGCACATTCACACTCCTACTAGAGCACAAGGTAAATCATAGTCAGCTTCTGTGAATGGTCTTTACTGGCCCTATGCCCCACACCTGATATTAAAACGAAAACATAGTCTTATATTTCTGTGTTTTTCAAAGGAACCAAAATTCCAGAATTGTCACTACAGCAGAGTTTAAAGTTTGTCCTTGAGTTTATTTGAGGTTCAGATTAATCATTTTTGTTTAGAATATGGATAGCTTATTGGGTAGGATACTCCGGACAGAGGTATTACATTCTGAAGTCAGTCAGCTGGCCCCATTCAGTTAAGCAAAAACATGGAAGAGGAGAATGGGTCATTGGAGGAACAGAGGGGAGGATTCTGAGTCAGAAGATTTTTTTTTCTTAGCAGTGCCACTGGGTGGTCCTGTGACACTGAGTTACTTTCTCTTTTTATAAGACTTATTTATTTTTATGTGTATAGATGTTTTGCCTGCATGTATATCTAGGTGCCACATGTGTAGAGGTTGGAAGAAGGCAATGGAACTGGAGTTACAGACAGTTGTGAGCTACCATATGGGTTCCAATTGAACCCTGGACCTCTGGAAGCCAGTGCTCTTAACCACTGAGCCATCTCTTCACCCCCTGAATTGTTTTCTTAACCTCTTATTCTGTTACCTTAGCTATAAAAAGAAAAAAGATTGGTTGGAGAGAGTTCAAAGTAGACTAAAATGAACTTCTTGTTGGGAATTGAGGCAATATAAGCCCAAGTCTTTTTCCTGTACCTTGCCGAGTCCACTCAGCAAGTCCCCTCTTTATGTCCCCTCTTAACCCTGAGTTCTTTTGGAGTGTCTTTATAAGGCTACACAGAGCCCAGCCACAAGTCTTCCTCCAGGTCTTCCCAATGGCCACTTCTTCAGTGGAGGGTATATGATTGTAAACAACACAAGACACAGTAGCATGCCAGTCATGGACTATCACAGTGATTTGTGGGTTGCTTATAATTATCAGTTACCACACAGTACCCAGTACCTTTTCTGCATTGTTTTGTTTAATCTTCACAACACTCTCCATGTTCCCTCTGTCCAGAAACACTCACTGTTCCCATTGATTCTCTACTGGATTGTGAGCTGTCAGATCTTAGTTGAAATATCTCCTCTGCCAGGAAGCCTTTCCCTCAGCACCCTAAGGTCACTCACACAAGATATATATATATAAGAAATATATATATATCTCACTTGATTCCTTGTAATTTTTTCTTTATTGAACTTAATTTTTACCCAAGCGTGTTCTCTCTCTCTCTCTCTGTCTCTCTCTCTCTCTCTCTCTCTCTCTCTCTCTCTCTCTCTCTCTCTCTTTCACACACACACACACATTTCCTTTTCTACAGGAGCTTCATTCTTCATGACATGGCCATTAAAATATAGGACCTCAACCATAAAAGCCAAGATACATGACCACTCATGCTTCCTGACCATGAAGCTTAGCTTATGTTTACAGCAGTTACTGCTACTGCTTTTTTGTTGTTTGTTTGATTGTTTGTTTGTTTTTCAAAACAGGGTTTCTCTGTGTAGCCCTGGCTGTCCTGGAACTCACTCTGTAGACTAAACTGGCCTCGAACTCAGAGATCCGCCTGCCTCTGCCTCCAGAGTGCACCACCATTCAGCTTTTACAGCTGCTTCTTCTGTTTACTCTTTTTCTGTGGCACCTTCACCCTGGCACATGTTGTAGGCAAGACAGAATTGTGGATAGAAGGTTTTGTTGCTGGATTAGTGTCCCAGTCCCTCCACTGGAAGCCTTGTGTGGTTATAGGAGATGGCCAGCGCAGGCTCCATATCCCCACCGCAACCACCCACCCCACCCCCATCCATTACTCGGAGTCTTCACTGGGATCATCCTTGTAGATTCCCAGTAGGTTCCATTGCCTTAGTTTCTGCCTACCCCTGAAATGCTCTCAATTCCAGTCATCTCTCCCAGCCCTCTCTCCCTCCACCACCACCGCCCACCTGATTCTCCTAAGCTCTTCTCCACCTGTCCCCAGTCCTGTAGGCACTGCTTTTGTGCACTGGGTAAGGATTATCCTTGTACTGTTCAAATGCTGATTTCTCTGCGCCCATATCTGGTTGGAGATCTGGACATGGCAATGTAATGCTTATTCTAAGAATCTCCTGTCTTAATATTATGTAAACAGTGCTCCCCACTTATTCTCTGACTTCTCAATACAAGCTTATCATCTAGTGGCTTGGCAGAAGAGAGATTAGGGCTGGACTTCACCAGCCTAGGGAGGGGGAGAGAAAGAGGAGGAGGAGAGGGTCAGCCATGAGGAGAGGAGCACAGAGAGACCTTGGAGGAACACCTAGAGTAGAGAGAGGCAGATCAATACTACAAATGCATGTGTCATGGGGATTCTGGGAGTTGGCCAGAGTAGCTTAAAGGGTTAGAATAGGTTAATAAAAGAAAAGATGATCACCTTTTTAAAATGCTTTTACATATGGTGCCCATTCAATAACAATCTACCCTTATTCCTATATTATTCCTATACAGTCCACCTGCAAAATCTATTCTATTTCCCCTTTCCAGGGAGATCCATGTGCCCTCCCTTGAGACTTGTTACTTACTTAGCCTCTCTGGGTCTGTGGATTGTAGCATGATTATTCTTTACAGCTAATATCTACTTATAATTGAGTACACAATGGTTGTATTTCTGGGTCTCAGTTACCTCAGGATGAGTTTTTTTCTAGTTTGGTCCATTTGCCTGCAAATTCCATGTTATTAATAGCTGAGTAATACTCCATTGTGTAAATGTACCACATTTTCTTTATCTGTTCTTCAGTTGCAGGACATCTAAGTTGTTTCTACTTTCTGTCTATAACAAATATTGTGGCATATACCTTGGGCATATACCTTGGATATATGCCCAGAATAGTATAGCTAGGTCCCAATAGATAGAGTCCCAATTTTCTGAAAAACTGCCATATTGATTTCCAAAGTGGCTGTACAAATTTGCACTCCCGCCAACAATTGAAAAGTGTTCCCCTTGCCTCCATATCCAGCATGAGTGGTCACTTGTGTTTTTTATCTTAGCCATTCAGACAGGTATAACATGGAATCTCAGAGTCTCATTTGATTTGCTTTTCCCTGATGGCTAAGGATGTTGATTTCAAGGAATACGGTAGAGTTAATTAGTTCATGGAGACATTACAGTAGAGTTGACAGGGAGAGTAGAACAGCACAGAGGGAGAAGGAGACAATGTTACCGGGTGAGCATTACAGAGACAAATTGAAGAGGAAACAAGCTAGACACAGGTAAAGACAGAACAAGCAAGAGAATGAGAAGGAGCTAGAAGATTAGAAAAGATTGTTAATGTCAGTTTGAGGCCAAGGAAAGCAATTCAAAGACCAAGAGAAAATCCAAATTGACTAAATCATCTGGGAAAGGAATTTGAGCCAGAACAGCTGAGTTGAACCAGCCAGCCAGAGTTCAGAAAGAACAAGAAAGGGTGAGCTTATTCAGCAGCAAGTCTAAGGGGATTAGATTGTATAGAGGCTGGAAGCTTCCAGAACTAGGCATAGGTTAGCAAATGAAGAAAGTAAGCCTCAGAGACGACAATTATATCAAGCAAATAAATGTTTTGGATATTAGCCCAATGTCAGATGTGGAGTTGATCAAAATCTTTTCCCACTCTGTAGGCTGCTGTTTTGTTCTATTGTTCCTTTGCCGTACAGAAGCTTTTCAGTTTCATGAGGTCCCATTTATTAATTGTTGAGCTTAGTGCCTATGCTGTTAGTGTTCTGTTCAGGAAGTTGTCTCCTGCACCACGGTGTTCAGGGCTATCCCCTAATTTCTTTTCTATCAGATTCAGTTTATCTGGTCCTTCGTCCACTTGATCTTGAGTTTTGTGCAGGGTGATAGATATGGATTTATTTGCATTCTTCCACATGTACACATCCAATTAAACAAACACCATTCATTAAAGATGCTTTCTTTTTTTCCATTGTATATTTCTGGCTTCTTTATTTAAAAAACAGATGTCTGTAGGTGTGTGGATTGACATCTGATTCTTCCATTCAATTCCACTGAACAACCTGTTTTTATGCCAATACCATGCAGTTTTTATTACTATAGCTCTGTAGTACAGCTTAAAATCAGGGATGGGGATATCTCTGGAAGTTCTTTCATTGTACAGAATTGTTTTTATCTATCTTGAGTTTTTTCCATATGAAGTTGAGTATTGTCCTTTAAAGGTCTATAAAGTATTGTTTTGGAATAATTTTGATGAGGATTGCATTGAATATGTAGATTGTTTTTGGTAGGATGGCCATTTTCACTGTTAATCCTACTGGTCTATGAACATGGGAGATCTTTTCATTTTCTGATAATCTTCTTCAATTTCTTTCTTCAAAGAAAGAAGTTACTGTCATGCAGGTCTTTCACTTGCTTGGCTAGAGTTACCCCAAGATATTTTATATTACTTATGGCTACTGTGAGGGCTGTTGTTTCCCTGATTTCTTCCTCAGCCCATTTTTCTTTGTATATAGAGAGCTACTTATTTTATTTTATTTTTTAGTTACTGTTGCACCAGCCACTTCAGTGACGGTGTCTATTAGCTGTCCGTGTCTCTAGTCATGTCACATCCTTATATCACCTGTGAATAGCAATGCTTTGACTGCTTCCTTTCCGATATGTATCCCCTTGATCTCCCTCAGTTATTATTGCTCTTCTAGAGCTGCAAGTTCTATACTGATATGAAGAGAGTGGGCAGCCTTGTGTTATTGATTTTAGTGGAATTGCACTGAGTTTCTTTACATTTAATTAGATGTTGACTATAGGCTTGATGTAAATTGCCTTTCTTGTGCTTATTATGTCTCTTGTACCCCTAATCTCTCCAAGACATTTATCATGAAGGGGTATTGGATTTTGTCAAAGGCTTTTTCCAGCATCTAATGTGATGATCAGGGTTTTTTTTCCTTTCAGTTTGCTTTTGTGGTGGATTACATTGACTGATTTTCATATGTTGACCCATCCCTGCATCTCTGGGACGAAGCCTACTTGATCTTTTTGATGTGTTCTTGGATTCAGTTTGAGAGCATTTTATTGAGTACTTTTGCATCAATGTTCATGAAGGAAATTGGTCTGTAATTCTCTTTTTCGGTTGAATCTTTGTGTGGCTTGGGTATCAGGGTGACTGTAGCCTCATAAAATGAGTATTTGCCATGTTCCTTCTGTTTCTATTTTGTGGAATAATTTGAGGAGTATTGGTATTAGCTCTTCTTTGAAAGTCTAGTAAAATTCTGTCCTAAACTCGTCTGGCACTAGGCTCTATTCGGTTGAGAGACTTTTAATGACTGTTTCTATTTCCTTAGGGGTTGTAGGTCTATTTAAATTGTTTATCTGCTCTTGATTTAACTTTGATAAGTGGTATCTATCAAGAAAATTGTCCATTTCTTTTAAATTTTCCAATTTTGTGGAATACAGGTTTTTTAAATATGACCTAATCATTCTTTGACTTTCTTGTTATATCCCCATTTTCATTTCTGACTTTGTTAATTTGGATATTCTTTCTGTCTTTTAGTTGATTTGGATAAGGGTTTGTCTAGTTGATTTTCTCAAAGAACAAATTCTTTGTTTCTTTGATTCTTTGTATTATTGTTCTCTTTGTTTCTATTTTATTGATATCAGTCCTAAGTTGATTATTTCTTATTGTCTACTCCACTTGGGTTTGTTTGCTTCTTTTTGCATGTATGCTTCCCTTCTTTTGGCTTTGCTGGTGTGAGATTATTTCCTGTTTCATGGTTTATAGTTAACCTCCTCGTATTGGTTTTCCTTCTAGTACCTCCTGTAAGGCTGGATTTGATTTTGTTGTGGAATATCTTGTTTTCTTCATCTATGGTGATTGAAAGTTTGGCTGGGGATTAGTCTGGGCTGGCTCTCTCTTAGAGTCTGCAAGACATGTCCAGGCCCTTCTCTTTTGCGACCTTTTTAGTTCCTTCTTGCTTGTGGAACTTACCTCATTCTGCTTAAACAATAAATCTTTATTCCCTTAAAGGCAATTAATAATTTTGTTTATATGAAAGTCAGAGATGACAGATATGAAAGGATTATAAGTACTAGCTCAATAAATAATTAGCAAATTTAAATATAACTCTTGCCTGATCAGAATCTCATCCACATATCTCCTTAAAGTGTTAGCAGAGCCAGGCCTGGTGGTACACACCTTTAATCTCAGTGGTTGGGAGACAGAAGCAGGAAGATTTCCCTTAAGTTCAAGACCAGCCTAGTTTACATAGTGAGTTCCACGCCAGCTACACAGGGAAACCTTATCTCTCAAAACAATAACCTAAAAAAAGTTAGAAAAATTGATGGGCCAGCTGCTTCCTGTATGTGCATTAGAACTTCCTTGTTGTGGTTTTACTAATGAATTTATCAGCCACAGCATAATTTGATACATAGGATTCAAAACTTCAGTGATAGATTACAACTGTTAAATGGTGAAAGAAAGCATCTCCAGAACTGCTCCCAAGCAAAGAGCCTGCCAGCGATTGCTGCTTTGTTGTATGGTAAAGCCTGGTAGTTGGCTGGATGTGAAGGGGAAGTACATCTTGTCAGAGTGATGCAATTAGCATTGTCGTCATCATTAGGAAGTACATTGAGCCACTCGTCTGACAATACACTGTTATGTTTTAGGCTGCCAATATGAGCATTGCCAGAAGGACTTGAGTTCTGTTATAAAAGATAATGAAAGATTTTTTTTTTTTTAAATCCCTGAGTATAAAAAGTTCCTGATTTAGGCTAAAGAGATGACTGCAGTTAGGAACAGTTGCTGTTCTTGCAGAAGACCCAGGTGTGGTTCTCAGCACCTACATCATAGCTCACACTAGTCTGTAACTCTATTTCCAGGGTATCCAACCAATATCCTTTTCTGGCCTCTGTGGGTACCAGGCACACATTGGTTGACTCTACACTTTTTTTTTAAGTTGCTCGTTTACATGACAAAATAAGGTTTATTGGGTCTAGAGAGTGAGGAACCATCATTTAAATTGGTCACCTCAGGCCAGTTACAGCTTTTGAGCCTTTAACATTTATGTGCAAACAGCATTTCTGCCTGTTTCCTTTCACAGTTACCTCCTTATCCTGCTGACCTTTGGCCCTACCTTCAGTGTTGTAACAGCACATTTCTCTTTCTGCAGGTGGAAGATGAGCTCAGTTCTCCAGTAGTGGTGTTCAGATTTTTCCAGGAATTACCTGCCTCAGGTAGGTGATTAAAATTTTTTTGTGCCAGGCGAGGTGGGGCCTTTAATCCCAGCACTAGGGAGACAGAGGCAGGCAGATCTCTGTGAGCTGAGGGGCCAGCCTGATCTACAGAGTGAGTTCCAGAACAGCCAGGGCTACACAGAGAAACCCTGTCTCAAAAAACCAAAATGGGGGGTTTGCGCGTGCGTGTGTGTGTGTGTGTGTGTGTGTGTGTGTGTGTGTGTGTGTGTGTGTGTGTTTTCATGGCTTTAAATTTAATATCATATAGAATTAAATTCTATATGTTTTTATTGCTAAAATCTTCAGTCATAGAAAAGTATAACAGTTTCCACAAGCATGCTAGTGCCAAGTGCCTGTGATTAAACCAAGGATGCCCCAATCCTACCACATTGCCTGTGCTGAGCTAAGGGCAGGGCTTAGAAAGACAAGATGTTCTCAAAGTTCCTTTAAGGAGAGTGACTGATGTGTTTATAAAACGATATAAGATATGTTCTACGGGTGTGTGGTGAGGTGTGGGAGAAGGGGGTGTCTCAGCGGGCCCATGCCAAGACATCCCTTCCCCCTGAGAGACGAATTTATTCAGGGCATGGGGAGGGGAGTTAAGAGGGTAGTAGAGGCAAAAAAAGGCAGAGAGAGAGAGAGGTAGAGGAGTAGAGGCCAGCCATGAGCATGTGGAGAGAGGGGGGAAGGGAATGGGGAAAGAGGGAGAGTAAGATGCGAGAGAGAAGAGGGGGCAAGCAGCCCCCTTTATAGTGGGTCAGGCCTACCTGGCTGTTGCCAGGCAGCTGTGGGGTGGAGTTTGGACAGAATGCTAACAGTGACATTTTTAAAAACTGTAAATAAAGAATTGTATTTCTAGGCATATTTTTAGGAGTCACGTGAGGAAGAAAAGGCGTGGACATCAAACCTCTTATCCCCTGGTAGCTTTCAGCCCCTAAGATGCTTCTCAAGTATTGTGATGTAGAAGGACAGATCCAAGAGTCAGTCAGTCAGTCTGTCTGTATCTCCCCTTCTTCCTCTCACTCTCTCTCCTCTCCTACCCCACCTTCTTGTTCTGACTGGCCTGGAACTTGCTTTATAAACTAGGTTAGCTTCAAACTCACAATGATTAACCTGCCTGTGTCTCCTGAATGCTGGACTTAAGAATCTGTTTTAGCCTGGTGAAGTGACACACTCTTACAATCTCAGTACTGGAGAGCCAGAGGCCGGGAATTTCTGAGTTTGAGATTGTGTAGCCAAGGCTACACAGAGAAACCCTGTCCAAAAAAAAAAAAAAAAAAAAGAAGAAGAAGCAACTCTGTTTTTAAAGAATGGACCATGCTGGGGATATAGCAATTTCTAGCATACAGATGGCACTAGGTTTAATCCTCAATAGTACAGGGGAAAAAAGACAAAGAAATGACCAGCATGTCAGCAGCCCAGTCCAAGGCACATTAGCTTTCATGTAGATGACACTGACACTCCCACATTGCACACAGTCCCCTCCAAGCAACTCTGCATGGCAATGAGTGACCATGACAAGTCACATCAGCCTGCTCATAGCCATCCGCATCTAGGACTCCACACCCACAGGCTCTGCCTGTCGGTTCTGCCTCCTTCCTGATCCCTGCTTCCTCCGGTCATTGTGCCTTGATCACACTGGTCCTTTCCTTGTTCCTAGAACACACTACTCTCTCCTTAAATGTAGTTGTGGCACTGCTGCTTCAAATACATGTCTCTTCATTCCTTTTCTTTCTCTTTTTTCTTTGTTTGAGACAGGATCTCATTCTGTAGGCCAGGCTGGCTTTAACTTGTAGAGTCCTCCTGCTTCAGACTCCCTCTACTGCTTTTATTACTGTTCCAGCTAAATGCTTGCCTTCCTGTCTGCAAGGGCTCCATTACCCTCTGTCAGAGCCCCACCTCTTTTCAATGGCTTTGGCTTGATACATAGTGGGTTTTGTTTTCATTATGGTGTATTTACATTTCTTTGGTTTCCTTTGGAAATTCCTTGAAAGCTAACTTTTCTTTTTTTTAAGATATAATCATCCCCTGGGACCCAGGCTGGCCTTGAACTCATAACAGCCCTCTGACCTTAGCTTTACCAAAGGCTGAGACTATAGATGTGCACCACCAGGCTGGTATTGAAAGCAATTAAAAAAAATATATAAGAATCCTTTGGGCAGTGGTGGCACATGCCTTTAAACTCAGCACTTGGGAGGCTGAGGCATGCAGATCTCTTGAGTTCAAGGCCAACCTGGTCTATAGAGAAAATTCCAGAACAGCTAAGGCTACACAAGAGAAACCCTGTCTCGAAGAACAACAACAAAAATCCTATTATAGAAATGCATTGAGAAGTTACTGAGTTCTTCAGAAAAGTGTTGGACATTAACCTCTCAGACATTTCAGTTTCATTACTGTATGATGCTGTTGATGGATCGAGTTGTGATGTTTATTGTAGCTTCGTTTCTGGGAGTGAATCCCTTCTGTGTTTGGCTTCAGATCCAGCATTTAAAGCTGTCCCTGTATCCAACATGGCACCTGCAGCAGTTGGCCGGGAGAGACACTCCTGTGACGCACTGAACCGCTGGGTAAAGATGGCTGTTGTCTACTGTTTCTTCTTTACATCTGGAGCAGAGTCACCTGGCCTCACACCTGCTATAACATGGCCATGTGTGGTTGGTCAGTCATATCCACAGGAAGGAACTTCATACAGAGACACCAGGCTTGTTCTGTTCTGAATCATATCACCACCTCAGACACTGTTACACTGGCAAGCCACTCACTTTTCGTCTGTGACCATTTCCTAGTTACTATGTAAGACAATAAAATAGCGTGTAAAGCCTGGCCCACACGTTGGGCAGCAAGAGAGTGCTAAGGCTGGGTGTGGCGGCGCACGCCTTTAATCCCAGCAATTGGGAGGCAGAGGCAGGTGGATCTCCGGGAGTTTGAGGCCAACCTAGTCTATATAGTCCCAGAAAAGCCAAAGCTACATAGTTAAGATCCTGTGTCAAAAACAAAACAAAAGAGTTCATCAGAAGGAACAGGTGTTCCGTGAGCACCTGTGGCCACCAGGCAAAGCAGGCCAGCGTTCTACTCTAATAGCTTTTTGGACACTGAAGTGTAGTACCTCTTATCTAAAGTGTTCTCAATAGGGTACAGATGTTCACAGCAGTGTCACTTCCTAGGCTCTAATGAATAAAATAATATATCCATGAAGTGTCATTCAAAGCAGCTGTTATAAACCTATAGCCAAATGTTTAAAACAGATGGAAAATGATCCTCGCAAATTAGATGGAATAAAGCAATTTATTGGGGCTGAGTAGGCACCTCTATGATAAAGTGCTTACAGTGTAAGCACGAATACCTGGATTCAGATCTCTAGCATTCATGTTTGTTTTTAAAAAATAACCAGGTACAGCAGCATGCCTACAGCCCAGCACTAGGAATGCAGAGATGGGTGGGAAGTTCAGGGAGTTCACTGAACAGACAGTATAAACAGACTGATAAGCTCCAGTTTCAGTGAGAAAGTAAGGTGGAGAGTGACTGAGGAAAACCCAGTATTGATCTCTGGTCTCCACATAACCATGGACACACACAAATGTGTATCTTCACGCACACATACAAACCAAAAGAGGAGGTTTCTAAGGTGTATAGAATACCATGTTTTGTTATAAACACAAATAAAAGACTCTGAGAAATAAACTGCATGTCATCAGTCAAATGTTAGGAGGATGTGGGTCATTTTTATTTCATATTTTTGGCTTAACTGTATTGCATGTTTTCCTAAAGTGAATTTGTATTTAGAATAACATAAAATGAACTGTTAATTGGAAAAGGTAGGTGGGGGGGGTATGTGGGGGACAAAGTCCCCTGGGTTCTGTTCCCAGCATGGGAAACAAAAAATTGCTATT
The DNA here is from genome assembly GCA_028551405.1 of Uromys caudimaculatus. Taxonomy (NCBI): domain Eukaryota; kingdom Metazoa; phylum Chordata; class Mammalia; order Rodentia; family Muridae; genus Uromys; species Uromys caudimaculatus. The sequence goes on along the minus strand of CM052710.1, from coordinate 96,030,594 downwards.
AAGTATTGAGATACCCTGAAAAATAAAAGGAACTAGCTCCAGGTGCCATTTTAGTCTGGGATGAGGGTGGGTGGTGAAGATATTTAACTCCTTGTTACAGGAATGTTCTCTGTCCTTTTTCCTGCAGTTGGGAGAACAATTGAAACAGTTGGTCCCTCAGTGTGGCCTCACTGTCATGGACCTGGAGGTAGATGGCACATGTATTCGGTTCAGCCCTTTGATGACAGCAGAAGGTAAAGCAATTACAGCTCTGCCCTTCAAAGAGTTCCATCACACCTGCTGTCGGCCAGCAGTTGGATGAGTGGGTCTCCTTACAACAGCTCTGCTCTCCTGGGGTTTGTAGCATCTCTCTTTGAAAGAGCTTTTCTTTTTTGGTTCGTGAAGAGAGGGTTTTTCTGTGTAGTAGTCCTGGCTGTCCTGAAACTCTATAGACCAGGTTGTCCCCAAACTCACAGAGATCTACCTGCCTCTGCCTCCTCAGTCCTGGGATTAAAGGCGTGTGCCACCACTTCTGGCTGAAAAGACTTTTCTTTAAGGCTAAATTTAAGTTTTGGCATAACTTCTCAATAATAGAGTGAGACATCTGGAACCACTGGATTCCTGTTGTGATGTCATGTGATTCTAGGTTTTCTGTTTTGGTTACATGTCCAATGCACATCTGAATAGCCTGTGGAGCTTTAAAATGTTTAAGCACTCAGAGACTGTGGCAGCACACACAGACCTGCACAGATTCAAGCTAAACAGGGTCCCCAACTGCCAGTAGAAGTAGACATGGGTGACCCGCCCCCAACAAAGAACCTGTCTACAATTAGATACCTGCTGGCAAAGAGGAAGTCAGCATCTTCCATCTGAACTTCACCTGCTGTAGTAGTTGGCTAACACAAAACAAACTCTCAGTGGTGTTTTGGAAACTTTTGTTCCTTTGTTTTGGCTCTCCCTCCCTGCCACCTCTTACTGGTCTTTTGTTGGTTTTGATTCTGGGGATTTTGGAGGGGTAGAGAAGGTGGTGTGTTTCTTTTTTGTTTCTTGGGCCTTTTTTCCCTCCTCTTGTTTTGTTTTGTTTTGAAAGAGAGACCATAAAGTTGTGTGGGTAGGGAGGTGAGAGGATCTGGGAGAAATTGGGAAAGAGGAAAACATGATCAAAAATTTTTCAATAAAAAAGAGCTCTTTCCCCGAAAACCAAACCAGCCAGCTGGGCTACCTCCAGACCTTTAACGCTGTGTGTCTGGGATGGAGCCCAGGCTACCTCCAGACTTTTAACACTGTGTGTCTGGGATGGAGCCCGGGCTACCTCCAGACCTTTAACGCTGTGTGTCTGGGATGGAGCCCAGGCAGGCTTTCATTCTTGTTTTTCCCTAATTGCAGTTTTAGTAGTAGATATTTAATAGTATATTTTTAAGGTATGTAATATGGCTTAATATACATAGTGAAAGATAGACGTGTATAAGGCAAATTATAGGGATGGGGCAGTCCCCTGCTGTGCCACCCTCCAGGATTCTCCATGTAGTCAACCCTCAAGAAGTTCTTAGATGTTTACACTTCTAAAAGTTCCCTTGGTCATTCTAATAGACTAGGGCCACTGTTTTAGACATTGCAGAAAGCAGTGCTGTTAAAGTCTGTGAAGCTAGAACAGAACATGAAATGTGCCCTCTCAGTCACTAATAAAATGACAACTAGACTGGAGAACGAAGCTCTTTGTTCTGTTGCACGGTGAGTGAGCATAGGCTAACAGTAATGCACTAAAGAGCTACTAGGTATGTTCTCCACAAAGAAATGGCAAATATTTCCCAGGTTTGACCATTTAACAGTGCACCGTGTATCAAGGTGGCCCATGGTGCCCTGTAGACATGTAGTATTACATCCCTCTTTTCTTTGAAGACAGGTCTCACTTTGTACCTTTCACAGGCCTGAAACACTCTGAGAGATTTGCCTGCCTTTGCCTGCTAAGTACAGAATTAAAGAAATGCATCAATATAATGGGCTTTCTATCTATTTTATTTTTAAAGTTTTTATTTATGTGGGGATGTGTGTTCATGTAAGTGTACATGTATGTACATACGATGTGTGTACACCACACACATATAGAAATTAATGGACAGGTTTTGGGTATCTTGCCATGTTAGTCCTAGGAGTCAAACTCAGTTATCATACGTGTCAGCAAGTGCCTTTACCTAGTGTACCATTTCACGAATCTTTACGTATTTCAGAGACAGCATCTTGCTGTGTAACCCAGGCTTACCTTATTAAACACTTGATCCTCCTGCCTCAGTCTTCTGAGTACTGGGATTGCAGGCATGAGCCACCACACCTTTTTTTCTTTCATTTTGGTTTTTTGTTTTGTTTTGTTTTGTTTTGCTTTGTTTGTTTGTTTGTTTGTTTGTTTGAGACAGGTTTTCTCAGTGTTGCCCTGGCGGTCCTGGAACGTGCTCTATAGACCAACTCAGAGATCCGCCTGCCTCTGCCTCCCAAGTGCTGGGATTAAAGGCATGCACCACCACTGCCTGGCCACCACACCTTTCTTATATATCAGTTTTTAAAGCTGAGGTTGGGCAGATAGTAAAAAGTTAGTTGTGCTTTTTATGATAAGACTTAAAACAATTTAAGAAAGTTTTGGGTGGTTTTTCATGAGATGTCCACATTTTTGCAAAGATATTTTCTCAAGCTCATTAAAATAAGAAAATTTGCCCTACAAAGAAAAGGCCATTTTGGAGCTTGCTGATGGCCTCAACCCCAGCCCTGAAGACCATGCTGGAGCCTGTCAGAAAACACCCAAGTAACCCCTGTGAGCCTGAAGGAAGGATGTAGACATCAAGGTTCCTGTACCTCCAGACTCCTGAGGCCTCTAAAGCTGACCTGGCCTGATTCTGTGTGTCCCTGCCCCCTTCCTGATAGAAACCCGCCAGAACATTCCCTTCTATTAATATTTGCATATAAATCAAGAATCTGCCCTTTTGTTTTAGCCTATGACAGGATATGTGTAACCTGAGTCATGCCTTTGTGAGAAAATGGCTTCTAGGTAGAGAGCTGCATTTTGCATTAAATCTACAAAGCAGCAACGCGGCTAAACTGTGACTTTATTTGCTCATTATTTGTGTGTGTGTTGACTGTGTGAGATAGGCACGTGCAGAGGATGGACGGGGCCCAGTTCTCCCCTACGACCAGCCATGTGGATCAGGCTTCGGTTGCCAGGTTTGCTGGCAAGCACCTTTACCACTGAGGCCCGTCAGCCTAATCTTTAAAACTTTATGTGTGGTATGTGTGTCTGTGTGTGTTCATGTTGAAGCCAGAGGTTGACATTGGGTGCGGTTTATCTCTTGTCTACCTTATTCTTTTAGGACAGAGTCTCTTGCTTAATCCTGGAGCTCACTGAGCTGGTCAGGGGTCCTCTAGTCTCTACTTCCCCAGTGCTGTGATTACAGCGGTAGACCATGACACCCAGTTTCATGTAATGGTCCATAGAGATCACTCCAGACTCAGGTTGTCATGTTTATACAGCAAGCACTTCAGCAAGGGAGCCATTGTCCCAGCCCTAAGTGTGTTCATTTTCATCATCTCATTCTTCCATGGCTGCACGGAGCAACTTTTGTTTAAAAAATTTTAAGTCAGGCATAATTAATAGCTTATATCCATGATTCCAGCACTTTGGAAGCTGATGCAGGATTGCCATGTATTAGAGGCTAGTCTCAACTACAGACTGAATCCCTGTCTCAAAAAAAAAACCAAAAAAACAAACAAACAAAAACCTTTTCAGTTCATACTGAGTTCTTGACCTTTGACCTTGTTCGTGGTAAACGAGAGTCAACAAAGCATCCTTTAACCATTTCTCAATGGTTCTCAGTGTTAGGAACTCAAGGGGAGGATGTAGATCAACTCATCACCTGCATCCAAAGCAAACTGCCAGTCCTGACCTGTACACTACAGCTGCGGGAAGAATTCAAGCAGGAGGTAGAGGGGACAGCGGGGCTCCTGTATGTTGATGACCCCAACTGGCCTGGAATCGGGGTTGTCAGGTAATGATTTGACTTGCCACATGATGTAAAAGACTGCTTTGTCAAAGCATAAGTGGGTCCTGTTACTCACATATCCAAGTGGAATTAGAGTGTATTTGCTAAGATCTCATGAGATGTTCTGGGTATTTACAGAGGCCTATTGTAGACAGTTTGGTCCAGCATTGGACCTAGTCAGGGGTCACTGTGTGCTAATTCACAAGTGCCTGGGGCAGACACGTGGTAGACAAATGATTACTTTATGGGATATTCAGAGCTTTACAAACGAGTAAATGGGAGAGAGTTATATTGGCCTCATTATCTTCTGGTGACCCACCTGAGTGACCCACTCTCCTCTCATATTTCCTTTTTCTTTGAAAATTGCTTTCCTGGGCTATAGACTGAGGCCTATAACATTATTGAAAGATGATGGTTGTTTTAATCATAACACATGGCCATTGGTTCCTCTTCCACACTTGTAACTGTCTATATGTGTTCATCTCTAAGAATGTATACTTCACCCACAATCCTGTCTGAAGAAATACAGAATCTTAGATTTGTTACTGCTGTCTGATGTTTGTAGGTATGAGCATGCTAATGATGATAACACCAGCTTGAAATCTGATCCAGAGGGGGAAAAAATACACACTGGACTTCTGAAAAAGTTAAATGAACTGGAATCTGACCTCACATTTAAAATGGGTAAGAACTGCTTTTCTAAGTCACTGTGAACTTTAAGAAGACCATGTCTAACTGGCTTAAGGAAGCTGCTTTGCATCAGCACAGAGGTGGGGAGTTCTGTTTGGGACCAGCTGGAGATGAAGTGTCTCTCAGAGTAATGTCGCCCTCCCTCTGCAGCTCCCCAGCCTTCCTTTCCTATGTCAGAGTCATCTTCCTCCTCCTAGGAAGGAGGCCTCTTTGACAGTCAGTAGGGACCTGGTCTGGGCCTCCATCTGGTCCGAGGACGTAGGAGCCAGCCGTGCCTGTCTCTTCCCCAGGCCCTGAGTACAACAGCATGAAGAGCTGCATTTACATTGGCGTGGCAGGCGATGATGTGGACATATCTGAGCTAGTGGAGACCATTGGAGTCACAGCCCGGGAAATTGAGGAGAACTCAAGGGTCTGTAAGACTAATCAGAGTCTCATGTCTTTTCTGACTTTCGTGATGGGACATTTCTTTCTTTCCCAAGTGTTGGTCCTATGCCAAGACCTGTGATCTAGGGGTTATGCCAGGCATCAGAAATGCCAGGAGGCCTTTTCACAGTTGCTGCCCCCAGTGACCTCACCAGGCAGTGTGGGGAAAGAACCATGGTCAACTGAGCAGTGTGAGCAAGTACTGTGGCTTAGGACAGCTGAGCTTTTGGAAACTTGCTCTCCTCTGCAGTATGCTGAGGTGAGACTTCCTAACTTAAAGGAGCTGGTCTTAAGGACAAACAGCACAAGTGTCGGGTAGCAAGGAAGACCAGCCTACAAGGCTAGAGGACAGATTCCAACCCAGCCTTGTCTGAGAGCAGACACATGAACATGCTGCAGTTCACTTTGGGGTAGGGAAGGGATGAGGAGTTTTGAAAAGGCCAAGGAGTTGGCTGCGTTCGCTATTGGTTAGACTTTTAGACTTTGGATTTTTCCCAGGCTTGGCTATTCTGACTTTGTCTCAGCATTAAACTGTGCTAGTTATATTATGAATGTAAGTAGTTATTTCTCTTGTTTGGCAAATGAGGATAGACAACAAGTTATATCTGCTGGGGTCTGCATGAGCTTTCATCTTTTTCTGTTTAATCCTCTATTTTAACTTTTGCTCATGTATTTCAGTGCAGAATTCTAGCATATTGACAGACTTCTGGGAAAATGTCACCAATGCTGTTGACTGTGTAAACAGTTGTAGGTCTGGGCAAGAAGCTTCGACAAACAGTATCTTTCTGGGTTTTACAGCTTCTAGAGAACATGACAGAAGTTGTTCGGAAGGGAATTCAGGAGGCTCAGGTTCAGCTACAGAAGGCAAATGAGGAGCGGCTTCTGGAAGAGGTAGGTTCCTGTTGGGACTCTCCAGGCTGGCGTCCTGGGGAACAGGCTCAACAGGCGGTCCTGAACAAACGAGGCTTATATTTTGCAGGGAGTGTTGCGGCAAATCCCTGTAGTAGGATCTGTGCTGAATTGGTTTTCTCCAGTCCAGGCTTCACAAAAGGGAAGAAGTTTTAACTTAACAGCAGGTAGGACTTGTCACTGGCCTACACCTAGCTCTCTTACTACAGAGTTTGACCAGATGCCTTTAGCTCCTAGTACCTTCATGCTTTGAAACCTCCCTGGCCTCTCTGCTGGGAGTCTGACATGAAGCAAGCTGCTCCTACTGCCGTGTCACCTCCCCCAGTCCCTGCTGAACAGTGAGAAAGCAAGTGGACACTATCCCATGAGCACTGCTCTTCCTTGGAACAACCAGGACATGACTGTCCAGTGGCCAGGTCTGGGACAGGTACTGTAGACACTGGCATAGGACTGTTGGTTTCCTGCAGCCTTCCTGAGTATTCTGTGCAGGACAGGGCTTCTGAAAGGAGAGCCTAATGATTATAGCACACAGCACTGGGATATTTTTTTTTAAACCAGTGACTAGGGGTATTACCAACCTATCCAACCAAAGAAATGCTCCCAAAATTTGATGTTCCTTCCTTTGGTCTTTCTCCAGAAAATAATGGCTGGATTCTCACAATAGCCAAAGGTATCATTAGATTTTCCTGGTATGGCGGCACAATAATATAATCCTGGCATTTAGGAGGCTGAAGGTTGCCAATCAGGGTTATGTGAGACTTTGTCTCAAAACACCATGAACAAGTAGTGCTTTATCTGTCAGACCTCATCCATTAGCAGGGGCATCTGCTCTTTCATGCTGAAGTGCGTTTCCCAGCTGGAGGTGGGTCCTGGCACACTGTGCACACTGAGCACTCCAGGACTGGAGGCTGGGGAGAGATGTGAGCAGCTACAGGCTGGGTTTGCTCCAGTCAAAGTCAGTGGGGAGCCAAATGACTGTAGACCTGGTTAGGACACAAAGCCAGTTGAAGGCAAGTGACATCTCAGGATGCTTATGCCAGGAGCTTCTGCCTACTCCTTTGTTTTCCTTACAGGCTCTCTGGAGTCCACAGAATACACCTATGTCCACAAAGTACAAGGTACAGGAGTGACACCACCTCCCACACCCTCAGGCACTCGAAGCAAACAGAAGCTTCCAGGTGGGTTAAACCTCTCCACATTTCACCATCATTAATAAAAGAAAAATAGTTCTATTCCACTAAGGGAATGAACTCTATGTGCTAGTGAGACTCCTCACTTGTTCCCTTATGTGCCTTTGTTTTCTTTAATCCAAAACTCCATTCCCTTCCTTGAAACAACCATTCATGCACCTGTGATATATTCCCATAGCGATACCTCCATGGTACTCCAAAGACAGCAATGACATAATCAAGTGTTCAGTCGCCAGAGAATCACTGACCTAGGGAACATTTTGGTGTCACAATCTTTAGTTCCTGCCTCACCTCTGAGATGCTTCTAAGCCAGAATTCCAGCATTCCTGCAAAATCAATGACCATGCAGGACCACAGAGCCTTTGCTACAGCATGTACCACCAGTTTCAGGATAGTTCGTCTCATGTCTCTAGGTCAGAAGCCTTTCAAAAGGTCCCTGAGAGGCTCGGATGCTGTGAGTGAGACCAGCTCAGTCAGCCACATCGAAGACCTGGAAAAGGTGGAACAGCTGTCCAGTGGGCTAGACCACAACTTAGAGGCCCACAGCCCCGAGCAGCCTCCCAGGGCTGCTGACTCCACCGCCAGACAGACTGAGGCCCTGCAGAACAAGGCCCAGCATCAGGAAGATGACCACTCACAGGTAGAGGAGCTGGAGCACTTAAGATAAATAAAGCTCAGTAGTACTGGGCGTATCAACTGTCCTTTCAGGGAAGGTGAAGCTCTATTGAAGATGTGAACTATGCCACATGCTAATATGATAAAAACTTCTGTTGTTTTGCACAGATACATGTCAGTAAACCAGGCTTTCTAGGGGGCGATTAATTATCTGTAAGTAGAATAAATGACAATTGACTATTTTGGTCTGCCCAACATAGGCATACCCTTTCTTCCTATACCACAAACATTTTGTACTGAGAGAACAGGTAGACTTCAAGCACCTGCCACTTGAAACCCGGCTCTCATCTCTCTGAATCTAATCATGATGAGGCTGTACACAGTGACTCTCCAGGTTCTCCTCCATCTGTCTTAGTAGCTCTGTAGTTGAGTCAAGTCCTCGCTGGTTGGCATCAGGGAATGGGTTTTAGTAGAACCCTGAGTAAGAGCATCAGAAGCCCTCTGCTTCTGTCCCCACTGCTGCTTTTCCTGGAGCCTAAGGAAGGACTGTCCACATGAGTTGTGGCACTAGGACCGTCCCTTGCTGCACCTTTTCTCCCTTATACATTCTTTGTAAACAAATTTAAGGACTCACCTGTTAATAGTGACTAACTCTAAGATCTCTTCCTGATCATATTTAAGTATATTTTTAAACACTGGTAATGCTTTTAAGTTGATGCCCAGTGTGCACTGTGCTTGTGTCTATTTGGGACAGAAAGCCTCTGGAGGCCACCATGACAAGCTCAATGTTGTCTGCTGTGCAGCACGGTAAGGCTGAAGCAAACAAGCCTTTGGCCTGCTTCTCATGATGTGGCTGTAGCTTCTCTTCTACTTGAAGCTCACCCTGGGCCCAGCTCAGGAAAGAGCCAGAGAAGTCGCCTCTTCTAGGCTAACAAACCAGAGTTTGCTGCCTCATTCCTATCCATTTCTATTTCCCCCAAGTACTGTATCACCTGTAGTACCCTGAGATGCCCTAGCCCGTGCCTTTCTAGTCCCTAAAGGTCAAACAGTGGAAGATGCTAAGATGGTGTTCCTGCGGACTGCAGCGTTGGAGCCTTAGCTACACCATATGAAGCCTATAATTACACTGAGTTCACTGGGTTGATTGCTGACAGCTGCCCCTTGTCAACATGCAGTCTTTCCCTTTCTTGGGTGCAAATGATTAAATACAGTCTTCCCTGTTTATTTGGTGCAATGAAGTATAGCAGGTGACATGGGGGAGGGGTAAATTATCACCTTTAACAAGATTGATTTTTAAATGTTTTTGTACATTTGGAATTGTTACCTGGTTTTGCTGCAACAGAATTTACCTTGAGACACTATCTGATGTTGGCTTAAATAAAGGCTCTTGAAATTGCTGCCTTTGAACTCGGTATAAATCTTAACTTTTCATCAGATAACAGAAAAAGGTTTGGAGGGATGGTTGGTTTCTTTGTTTGTTTTTTCGAGAACAGCCCTGGCTGTCCTGGAACTCACTTTGTAGATCCTGGAACCCGCTTTGCAGACCAAGCTGGCCTCAAACTCTCAGAGATTTGCCTGCCTCAGCCTCCCGAGTGCTAGGACTAAAGGCAAGTGCTAAGACTAAAAGGTGTGCACCACCACGCCAGGCAACATAATAGTTTCTAAACAGTAACTTCCATACCTAAGTGACCATCTTAGTAGCAGAATGTGTGAGAGCTGCCTTCATGGTGTTCAGACTGATTTGGTCTCCCAGGAGCTTGGCAAAAGGTAAAAAGGTAAAAGCTCAACTGTTTCTTTCTGAACCTTGCATCTTGCCTAGAACAGAGCAGTTTTGACAGGAAGTTTCTATAAGTAACTTTTGAATAAGGAGTTTTCCTGATCAACTTATCTCTGAAGTTGCTGCCTACTCACCAATGATCTTGCCTCTGTCCCTCACTGCTAGGGAAATTTCTACTTTGTGGTGACACAAAAAGTCATCTAAATTGCCTTTGCCAAAATAAGATTTTATTTTGAAAGACAGAAAGGAAGAAGTAAAAGTACACTGGTGTAGATTCCAAACCAGCAACGGTCTTTATCAGGCCAAAAAGTTGAGTTCTTCAGTAACTCCGATCTGATGTTAGCTCCCTGGAGAGATCTTTTCCCATAAGCCATCTTTATTTTTTTTGTAGAGGAGAGCTTTATTTCCAGGAAACAGTATATTCTCTGGAGATGGGAATTTTTTTAAAAACATCAAGGTAGATCTAATATGTTCAACAAAGTGGGGGGGCTCAGCCAGAGGAGAGGTGGAAAGGTTCTGAAAAGACAAGATGGTGGGCATGAGAGGGGCCAGGCTGCATCCCCTTCATACGATGTCAGTAGCTCTGGGCTGTGTACATATTCACTGGGCTAGTTTCAGTGTGGTGCCTCTGTACATCTGGGGAGACACACACTTGGTTGCTTACTGCTGCACCTGTATAAACCGCTGCCAGGACGTTACTAATCCCCCACTGCCATAAAGGAAATAGAGACTGCCAATGGCAACAGTTACTCTCACCCACTGAGGAGAAGCAGCGTTAGCTGGTCTAACCCTTTTTCCTTACAGATGGGAACCAGGGTGCAGAGACTTAAGGTTTAGCCGACCTGTAAACTCTCACCTCTAGGATTTGCTTGTCATCTTGCTGCAACCAGAAATCCACATGTGGGAATGTCGTCCAGGAACACGGGCCTATTCGAAGTTGTTCTGTCTTTGCATCATAAATGCTAATCATCTAAAAGAACCATTTCCATGACAAGCTGTAAGGACACTGCCCTACCACTGCTGTAGTCTAGTTCCAAGGTTTCTGTCCCCTTAGCTGATAAAAGCTGCGCACACTGACCTCCCATTATAACAAAGCTGCCACCACCAAATGCTTCCTTGTGTGTTGCTGTATTGACTTTTGATGACAAGCCTACAAGAAGACAGCATGCTGCCCTTTCAAGGGGAAGCTATGGTGAGAAAGGTCCCAGGTCACATGTCCAGTGAGCATCAGCAGTGCCTGAAAGCCAGGTAGGTCTCACTAAAGCCTGTATTCCTCATGGCTACACAAAATACCACACCTCCTCATTAGTACCCCAAGCAAGTAGTCATGCCACATATGACAGCTCACACCTGCCGTCCAACACTCGGGAGGCTGAGGCTGAACCAGGGGAAGATCACTTTGGGTTCCAGGACAGAGTGAGTGAGGCCTTGTCTCACAAAAGGAATAAAAGAAAGGTCTGGGTCTTTTGTTTTTGTTGCTGTTTGTCTGTCTTATTTTTGAGACGGGGACTGACTGTGGTAGACCAGGCTGGCCTTAAACTCAGAGAGATCTTCCTGCCTTAAAAGTGTACACCACCATACATCGTCACCTGGTTTTATGTTCTGCAGTGGGTCTCACGTAGACTCCCGCATGTGGGATCACAGGTGTGTGCACCATCACAACCAGCTCTGTAGAAGCTGATTGGCCAAAAGACCCGTTCCTTGAATTCCCAAATCATGACAGTGGTAATTTTCAGCTTTGAGAAGGGTACCCAATATTCTGATTATTAACTAAATAACAAAAAGAATTCTAAAGTGAGTTGCAGGCCACCCTGGGCTGCAGCATGACCCTGTCTCAAAAAAAAAAAAATAAAGAAAAACAAAACCACCAAGCTGGTCATGGTAATTAATAATCCCATCACTTGGTAGAGGTTGATACAGGAGGCTGTCACAGTTCCAAGACACCCTAGGCTACATATCAAACTCAAATTTTTTTTTTTTTTGGTTTTTTTGAGACAGGGTTTCTCTGTATAGCCCTGGCTGTCCTGGAACTCACTCTGTAGACCAGGCTGTCCCGGAACTCACTCTGTAGACCAGGCTGGCCTCGAACTCAGAAATCCGCCTGCCTCTGCCTCCCAAGTGCTGGGATTAAAGGCGTGTGCCACCACTGCCTGGCTCAAACTCAAATTTTTTAAAGACAAAATTAGGGCTCCTGAAAATGGTAAGAGACTGGCAAAACAAATGTCTAACTCTAACCATTTTACTGAGATGTTAGCACTACACAAGCAGACTTTTAAGCTTGCTGGGGCATGGGTTGCTGGCACATATGTGAGACTGGGCATCACCCTGTGTCTTTAGTTGCTTTTGAGACAGAGTCAGGACCTCCCGCTAAAGCTGAAACTACACATTCAGCAAGACTGGCTGGCTAGAAACCTCAATAATCAGCCTGTCTGTCACCCCAGTTCTAGGACTGGAGACATGCGCAGTGCACCCAGTTTCTTATGTCGGTGCTATGGATCATATTTACATAGCAAGCAAGTACTGGGCTAATGAGCTTCCCCAGCTTCTGTTTGGCTTCTTTTTTGAAAACTATAATCCCAGGCTGGCCTCTACCTCACAGTAGTCCACCTGTCTGTCTCCTGAGTGCTTAGATTAAAGCTGTTACCACCATGCCAGGCTCATTCTGGGCATTTTAAATTCTTCTAGCTTCTACCAGTTCTTCAGATGGGATGAATATTTAATTAAAAAGCATCCTAGAGATCAAGACACAGTTGTACACTTGCATAATCCCAGCCCTGGGAAATGTTGAGGCTGTTACATAACAAGCTTGTCTAAAAATAAAAGGGGAAGTCCATATGTGCAGTAGCACCTCAACTCCATCCTAAAAACAAGGAAAAATATAGTGCCCTAAGAAAATCAAACTTTTAAACTGACTTAGTGACTCATCAACTACTCCTTGGTCACTTGGGTCCCTGCCGTCCTCTCTATGGGAAGAAGCCCCAGGCTGTTACTGTCTCCTCTATCTTCCAGGCAGAGAACTAGTGTCTGGCCCTTAGAACCTCTTAACTCTTGAGGAAGTGGGCTGGGTCCCTCGTAAGGAGGCAGCCATAACTTTTCTCAGGTCTAAAAACTTGAGGCTCTTGAGGTTCCCTCTTTATCCATCCCACAGAAATGGGCTCCCACTCACCGGGCCTCCTGCTAAAGCTCTCGCAGCTCGCAGGTGCTCCTCTGGGCCTCGGTCTTGAAACGAAGCTCTGTAAATCTCTGCAGTTTTAATGTTGACAGCTGCAAGGGACAAGGTAGTGACTAAATCAACAAAGATCCAAAACAGAATTTACATTTCTAACACTACACATAAGAAAGAAGCAGAAATAGAAAAGAACAGGATCTGAAGAAAGTCTGAGGTGCTGACAACCTCTGCACCAGCACGGGAGGAGAACAGCCCCAGACATGCTCTGGACTCTAGGGCACATGGTTTCAGAGCTCTGCTGTGACCACAGACACTTCTGAGGCTGCACAGTGTGCTCACCACCCAGCTAGCCGAACAAGGACACACCAGAAGCCCTTTGCAATTTGCTAGCCTCAGGACTGAAGAGAGAAGCCTGGGCTTCCTTACTTCATTCCCAGAATATTTAGAGATCCAAATACCTCATACCTTCCCCATGAGCACAGGCTAGGAAAAAAAAAAAAGCCAGACCCCCACCCATGTGACAGTAAGCTGCAGGGGTGGGTGTGGGGTGTGCATAACCTCTGCTGTACACTGGCATTAACAGCCTCACAGCCTCCTGCCCAGGGTTTCCAAACCCACCAACAGACCTTTAACCTAGCACAGCCTGCTATACCCACATGCAAACCATATAGCCTCAGATACAAACACTACTTACCGATGCCATAAATGATTGGAAAGTGATTTTCATTTTCTTCCCGGTCATTTAGTTCTAAGAAACAAAGTGAAGTAGAAGCACTAAGCAGTTGTTGTTTCTCATGAAGGAAAATCTCAGTCAGTGCACAGCCCTGGTGGGCCACTGGCCGGCCCAGGAACACAGAGAAGCCTCTGACAGCCTGGAAACCAGACATCAGGGCCTCTGTGTAGAAGCAGTGTGAACATCCAATTTAGTTGGGTAGGACCTGGTGGCAAGAAGTCTACCTAGAGATAAAGAGTAGTGGGAACAAGGCATCCAATAGCTGACAGTCTCTTTTGGGTGTCTTCTACAATTCCTATCCTGGTGGTAACTGCTGTAAGAAGGGTATAGACAGGACTGGAGAGATGGCTCAGTGGTTAAAAGCACTGACTTCTCTTCCAGAGGTCCTGAGTTCAGTTCCCAGCAAACACATGGTGGCTCACAACTGTCTGTAATGGGATCTGAATACATTGACAGTGTACTCACATAAAAAAATAAATCTTAAAAAGTACAGACAAAGCCTGAGCCCTTATACCCCTTTGGGGAACGCAGCAGAACTTACCTGTTACACATAATGTCACTAAGTGAATGTCATCATCCTGTTTGTCAAACTCACCTACAATTGATGTCAAAAAAAAGTGCTCAAGTTAGCAGGGGTATGTGAGTGTGGTTAAGACATAATATGCATGAAAGTGTTCTAGTAGGGTCTTGAGCTAGAGCTCAACTGACAGTGCAATTCCTAACATGCTCAAGGTCCTGGGTTCAATCCCTAGCACTACAGAAACAGGCATGGTGCCACATTCAATTTCAAGGCCAGTCTGTGCTGCATTAGATCCTGTCTCAAAAAGGGAGCCAGAATAGAGGTTAGGCCAGCAAGAAGTCGAAATCTGTAGACTCTTGCAATCTATGTTCCATATATGGGACCCACTCCCTTAAGTTGTCCCTACCTCCATGCTCAAGCTATATGGTACACATGTGATCCAAGTGCTCACATGCACTTAAATGTAAAAGAAAAAATGGAGTCTGTTACGTCTAACTAATGGGGCTAGAGACATGGCTCAGTGGTTAAAGCACTTACTGTGCTCTGGCAGAGGGCCTGGGTTCAGCTCCCAGCACCCACAGGGGGCGATCTAGGAGGAGGCTGACTCTTTTTGAGTCTATTAGAGTAAAAGAAAGTTCTTTATGCCTGTGGTATGTATGTACCATGTGCATAGTGGTTCCAGGAACCACCAGTTCTGGAACTAGAGTTATAGACAGCTGTGAGCCGCCATGTTGGCGTTGGGAATTGAACCTAGGTCCTCTAAAAGAACAACCAGTGCTCTTAACCACTGAGCATTCATTCTAGTCCCCAGAGCAAAAATTTTGTGAATGTTTTTGGACAAGAGAACAAAAGTGAGTAGGTTCTGAGTGCCATCACCCCACTGGAGGTTACCCTCCAGTTTCTGTACACAGCTAAGCTCGTAACAGAGGCGATTCACTAGACACACCATATAGTTTTTTATATACTGTTTGCTTTTGTTAGACACAGGTTGTCCCCCCACCCTGCCCCATGCAATTAAAACTTCTTAATAAGGTTTATTTGACACAGGGTCTCACTATGTAGCCCTGGCTGCTCTGAAATTAGTATTAGTACATCAACCAGGCCACTCTGAAACTCAGATCCACCTGCCTCAGCCTCCCAAAGCGCTAGGATTAAAGGGGAGTTCTGCCATACCAAGCTTTCACAAGTGTTTTTGTTGGTCTCATTGTACAGCTCAGACTCGTTAGGAATAAACAGCCTTCTGCCTCACTCTCCACCCGAGTGTTGGGCTGCAAGCATGGACTCCACACCTGGCTCAGTAGGTAACAGCTCCTAGTAGATTTGTAACTCTTCTCAGGACACTGGGTGTTGTTAGGACTCTTGTATTGTTCATCTGTGGGTCAGAATCTCTGTGCAACTGTTTGGGTTTTTACATTTTCTTACTTGTGTGTGCACGCTGTGAAGCGCGTAAGGAGGTCAGAGGTCAACTTACAGGAGTCAGTTTCCTCCTCCCAAAGATCAAACTCTGTCAGGCTTGGTGGGAAATGCCTTTACCGATGACCCATCCTGCCAGCCTCTCTCTGTGCACACTTTAGATGATTTTCTTAGAATGGATTCTAAGAAGGGGAATGAACCTTTGAAAGGCTCGAGCCACAGTGCCAGGTTCCTCGATGGCAGGCTGCTCCAGGGTATGTGTGTAGCATTAGTGAACATTTGTTATACAACCGATACATAACCGTGTCTTCTCTTCTACTGATCTAACAGAAAGGCTATGTTACTGTTTTCATTTCCTGAAGATTACAAAGACCACTCCTGACAGAAGAGTAATTCTGTTTCTATACAGCTCAGAGTATGTACTCCCCAAGAATTCATTAATTCCTGTTTTAAAAGAACATCTTTGACATGTCTGTAATTGTGGTGGGGGATGAACTTACTGAGAAGCTCATGAGTAAGCTTCCGAGACAGCTGCCTGTCATCACTGAAGCCTCCCACAAGGTGAACTTCCAGCCTGCCGAGAGAGGGACAGTGATCAGAGTTAGGACAAGACAGGGCTGTGTGCTGGTTTTAAGGTGATAATTTAGTTAGTGGCTCCCATGAACATCCACGGCATGCTTCTGTGTCTTCTACAACATATGATGAAAATACTTGTGGGCATAATGGGGTGCCATGTGAGGTTGCCAAGGCTAGTAGCAAGGCTGTCACCCAGGGTTCTCAGCGCAGTGTCACCTGGCCACCCACATGGAACACTGTAGAACTTCTCAGTACCTCCACCAAAGAGCATCTGGGCTGTGACTACCATGGTTTTGCCATCGCTCCTACCAGACTGGCCTCGATATACACAATAAGTAAACATTGTATGCAAGTAGACCAGTTATGTTCTGAGAACCTTTGTAGCTAGCCTGGGCCAAAGCAAAAGGAAAAGGCAATTTTACAACCACACAAGCCAAAAGCCTGTGAAGCTCGCCACCTGTGATACAGACCCAGCCACAAGATTTGAGTTTTAAAAAGGGCTCAGTGCCAACACACTTTTAGCATATGCAAGGCCCAGCAGTCAATTCCTAGCATATACATACATATACAAAGTTTAAACTTGGTTTATTTTTTTAAGATAAGGCTAGCCTCAAACTAAGACATCCTCCTGCCTCTGCCTCCCAATTCTGGAATTAAAGGTGTGCTGCCCTTCTCCCCATTTCTCAACTTACTTATTGTACTATAAAGCTGACCAATAGTGTCCCCAAAACCCTGAGTACCTGTGTGTGACTGAACTGGTTCCTTCAAAGGCTACCAAGAAAATAAGAGCCACGTGTAGTGACAGTGAGTGAAAGCCAGGCCTGGGTCACAGGCCATGGATGAAATGCTGAGGCACAGCTAGTCTGGACGGGTTCTTACCCTATAAACACGCTCAGATTGCCGGCCTGCTGAAGTGTGTAGCCCCGTCACGCTCAGCTGACCCTGCTGCCATCTTCAGCCCTTCCTACACACTTACTCACCTCCTGCTCTAACGTGTGAGCGCTGAGCCTATGCTGAACAGGAAGTTCTTGGCCCCTAGAACAAGTGGCTCTCACAGAAATACCTCCTGAATAGGCCACAACAAATTAATACCTGAGATGCAAAGATCCCAACATTACACAAGTTCAAAGGCAAACTCAGTTTAAAATTGAGCACAGAAGCCTGACATTGTAATCCCAGCACTACAGAGGCTAGGGCACGAGGATCATGAGTTCAAGGCCAGACTACGTAGTGAGCCCTGTCCAACAAAAAGTTCAGTACTGGCTTGTCCCTCCTGTCTAACCATCCACTGATCCACCTATCCACCCACCCACTCATCCATCCACCCATCTATCCATCTCCCCACCCACCCAACCATTCACCCACCCACCTACCCATTCCCCCATCCATCCACCCACCACCCACCCATCCATCTATCCACCCACCCATCCATCCACCCACCCAACCATTCACCCATCCACCCACCCACCCACCACCCATCCATCTATCCACTCATCTATCCATCCATCCACCCACCCATCTATCCATCACCCACCCACCCACCCATCCATCCACCCACCCATCTATCCATCACCCACCCACCCACCCATCCATCCAGTGTAGACACCAACCATGCTCAAGGTGTGCAAGCACAGGGCATCCCCCACAGTGTCCATTAGCAACAGCGTGGTCCTTACCTTCCACATTCAGCATGTTCAGAGAAGGATTTTATGGAGCTCATTATCAAGGGGACCTCAGCTTTGGTGTCAGATCCATCACAATGTGTCAGGCAAGTTGCCCCATTACCTGGAAAACAAGGGTAAAAGGAATTATTCTTTATATTCTGGCAAGTGAGACATGTAGACCACCTCCTCTTTAGGTACCCTGTAAGAAAACTGAAAGATTCCATGCTGCCCAGCCAACCCATCTGACCAGGGCACCAGGGAGACATTGTGCAGACAAGAAAGATATGGCTTCAAATTTCACTAGGAAACTCAAACTGAGAAAGTCAGTGGTCTCATGTGGTTGGGGTGGTTTAACAAATAGTCTCCTTCATCTCTATCATCATACCTGTATGTCTCAGGACTACAATGTGACAAGTGGTAGCATCATCAGAACCCAGAATGGAGATGGAGCCTGTTTAAAAAAGAAATAACATGAAATACCCAGTAGGTTTTGGGATACGGCCCAATGCACTGCTCCTAACCTACCATCCTTTGGGGAGGTCACTGCAAGCTCTCTTTGCTGAACATACAGAAGGCCCTGGGGTCCCACTTGTTGAACAGACTGACCTCTGAGAAGTTTGGCTCTTTCCTGTTTAATTGAAACAGAATAAAATAGTGGTGTGAATTAGTGAGGCTTGAAGACCTAGAGAGGTGGGGAGGACCAGTGTGTGCTCAGAAGTGGGGGGCAGCCGCATATCTGAACTGTGCTGAGCTGGCAGCACAAGGCTGATGCAGAAAGGCAGCTGCATTCGCTGACTAAACATGTGACTCAGGCCCCAGTGCCCAGGAGAGGGGCCAGTCCTTCAACACAGTTCAAGAATTTGAAACTTAACCTTATTTTTGCTTTGTCTGCCCCCCACCCTTACTCTGTTCATCCTGCTACCTCGTGAGTGCTGGGATTATAGGTGTGCATCACCATTTTACAAGTGTAAGGAAACCAGAGCCAGGAGTGGTGGCTCATGCTTATAATGCCAGCACTGGAAATCACAAAACAGCAAGACTGAGGCTGGCTTAAAGGCGAAAGCTGGGCAGAGTAGGAAACACCCGTAATCCCAGCACTAAGGAGGCAGAGGCCAGCTTGGGCAAACTCACAAGCCTTATCATGTGTCTGTCCTACACCTGCTTCAGTCCTGCATCCACCTCTACCATTTCCCATACCTGCTGCTACTGCGAGTTTGTGTCTAATTACTTAATAAAACCAAAGAAACCCAATAACTTAATAATCAGCACTGTCTTCCTTTAATGAGTTCCCATGTTTCGGATGCTAGGAAATGAGAACTGAACTAGAAAGTTCTGGGCTCAGAAGTCAGTCCCCAGCATGGTTGGGGTGGGGCACAGGAAAGCAAAAGAAACAGCAAACTAAATCACATAACCTCCAACTGGTGAGGCAGCAGCTTGGTTACTGTACAAGCCAGGGTAAACTTGGCTGTCTCACATTTCATGACACCCCAGCCCAGTGACACACCAGACATGAGTTCCCACTTCCCAATTCCTGTCCTCACCACTCTGAGGAGGAGTTAATAAAGCAGATTCTTACCACTAATGTTCACAACTTGCTCACCACCAGTGACTACAGTAGTGTGAGAAAAAGTTACCATTTCAAGACTAACACTAAGAAAGGAAAGCAAAGGCGACTAAACATGCCCATGTAACAGAACACTGGTTATCCTGCTCTCTCTTCCCACTTGATAAAAACTGTTTCTGAATGAAGCCTCACTTTAGCACATTTGTGTG